>SKCR01054751.1:0-33243 GCA_019454045.1 Zanthoxylum bungeanum | reverse complement strand
CGAATCAGATGAATATTTGAAGTATTATATCTGGATCGTTGATGAGACCATTAATTCTTTAGCCTGTGCAGTAGCCTTGTTTAGTTGCTAACAGACAAACAACTCCTAATCTGATTAGGATTATTATCGATCCAAAAGGCTTCTATTGCTGCCTCAGCCGCAGCAATAATCCGTTTTGTGTTTATTTGGTAACAGTATCTTGCATGGAAGATTTCCAGCTCACTGTTCCGTTATTCAAACTTTATAGTATTTTATTACGACTTATAGTCATTTTTATCGGTTAGAAAACTTGCAACGGTGACCCAGTCACTTCAAGTTCTCATTCTCCATAGTATAAGAAAGCATCCTTAGTTCCTCTAAGATACTCAGGATGTTCTTAACATCAATCCAATGCTATCACTTGGATTGCCTGATTGTGACTCCATATGCTCAAAAAATATGAGACACCAGGTCCGCGTACATTTATTTAATGTACGATTTCTCAGAGAGTATTAAAAACTTTAATTGAAACCAGTAGATCTTTATTCCAAGAATAAAGTTGTTTCTCCCAAGAATTCTACGGCGAATTTTCATGAAAGCCAAGCTTTCACTGATTTTATTAGGGGATATCATTTCCAAGAAATTATATGCATCGTTATATAGGATAGTCATGTCAGTGCACTCCCATTAACCTTCTTCTATACACAAAGGGAATCATTTTCGTTTTGAATTAAATCATACACCATATGATACATCAAAACGATAATTCCAAGAACGCAATGCTTGTTCAACCATCATGGATCGAATTAACTTGCAAACCTAGTTTTCTCGTTTTTGGTACGACAAAACCGTCAGATGTTATCAAACATCCTCCAAAAGGTTCCATTACGGAAATTGGTTTGGCATTCAGTTGCCATATTTATAAATGAAACATGCAGGCCTCAGCAATGCCTTGTCCCAATGGATTAACAATGGCAACCGGTCAAACACTAAAAGGTTTCGTCGCAATCACCACAATGTTGTGTTGTTTCTATAATATGTCCCAAGGAAAGATTAAGCATTGTGAAATACTATAAATGAATATATAAAAGACTTGAAGCATGGCGGAATCATACTTACAAAGCTATGTGATGAAGAAGATGATCAAATGGTGGAAGCTCCAAGTGTGGAAGATTCGGCCAAGAGGAGGAAGAAGACTTGAAGCTCCAAGCTTTTGTATTCCAAGCTCTTTGATGGTTTCCCTATCACCTCTTTTGATCCCTTGCTTGTGCTAGCAAAATTGGAGAAATAGAAGATCAAATCTTCCTTGCCCTTGTCAATGGAGTTCTCGGCAATTTGAGAGAGAAGAGAGATTTTGTGTAAAGTCTTAATTGATCTTTGTTTTACCAAAAATCAATTTATATTTATGTTATAATTTATTAAATAATAATAAATCTATGACATAAACCATGCAATGGCTTAGAGTGTCAAACACTCAAACTCCATGCAAAGCCTTTGAGTGTAATGCACACTATCACCATGCAATGCCTTAGAGTGTTTTGTACACTATTAACATGCAATGCCTTATCAATAAAATAATGCATATAATGACAAGTGTCATGTGGGCCCCACACGTTCCCAATGAAAGTGGGCCCACGTCCACTCACGCGTTCGGGTTCGATATTTCCGAAATACCGAACTTGCGTCGCGACGTTAATTAAATCGGATTTAAATAAATAATCGCTCCTAGCGAAATTATTATTTACGTCGCTTACGAATTAATTCTAAATTAACTCGTATGCCCGAATTAAAATCTAATTTTAATTTCGCGTCGAAATCGAATTTCGATTATTATATCGAATACAATAATTTTATCGATTAATTCCAAATTAATCGTTCTCTCTCTAAATTAGGCACTTTATCCAAGATAAAGTTTCTCCGCAATTAATCCAAGATTAATTAAGTCCGAATCAAATATCATAGGTGAATCTTCAGGAAGCGACCCAAGAGATCTCCGGATATTTTGGCAGTAAATACGGTCGTCGGATAATCCGAACACGTACGTACCTCGTACTACGTCTTTACCGATTTACAAGACAAGGTTGGCTTCTAGCAAAGCGCCATGCCTACCCAATTCTCCAGAAATATTCTTATAGGAATATAAGATCTGTATCAGGCGTAGTATACCGTAGTATTGCGTACATCGATCCAGTATCGGATGATCACATGCTAGGCCTGGGGCTGGAGATGTGTCTGCCCCGTACGAAACATATATCGGACATCAAGCAACTAGTCTCTTTAAATCGGACAATCCTGACCTTGTCATATTGTCCCGACGGTTGCAACCTTTTATAGAGTACTAGTTCTGTGTCCTGCGTGATCATCACCTCCATATGTCTGAAGCGATACTTCCATCTTGACATCACATCCAGTACACTACGATTCTCGATAAACCCAGAAGAGGTGTACACAGAACCGGTTAAGGTCCCCAACCACCAAAACTAAAGTTTACCGATTGTCGCAAGTACTAGCGATGTAAGTCTCAGGTTAAGACCATATACACCTACCCTGATGCGGCCTCCCATAGACACGTAGACATACTACCAATGGGATTCCGCGGGGTCTATCCAGAGCGAAGCTGTTTTCCGTACCATCGGTAAAACACAACCTCCTATCGCACTTGCATAAGTATCCAATACTTAAATATATGAGAACTATGCCGTTGTGCCCTCACAACGTGCACAAGCGCAATACTAGTCTATTCCGCATTATCGATGTCCAGTCTCGATAATACTACGACTAGGGATATTTAATGATTAAACCTTTGGGGACTGATACTGTCTCATATCATTCTCAGTCCAGGTACTAATCATATGGACTTTCGCCATTTATAAGTCAAAGTAAATAATATTACAAAACGGCAAAAGGCAATTTCATTATCACATAGTTAATTTTGTACAATAATACAATATCATTTACAAACAGTGACGCTATGGGACATAATGTCTAACAATCTCCCACTTGGCCTATAGCCAGTCACTCAAGCATCTAATACCCGAACTATGTATGTGTCGTTCAAAAACTTGCTGTAGAACAGCTTTCGTCAGCGGATCTGCAATGTTGTCATCTGATGTGACCTTCTCGACTTTTACATCGCCACGATGTATAATCTCCCGAATCAGAGATGATAACGTCGAAGAACATGCTTGGACCGTTGATGAGACCTTGGTTCCTTAGCCTGTGCTATAGCCCCGTTATTGTCACAATACAATGGAACGGGCTCAGCTGCTAACGGAACTACTCCTAATCCGATTAGGAACTTTCGGATCCAAACTGCCTCCTTTGCTGCTTCAGATGCAGCGATGTACTCCGCTTCTGTTGTTGAATCGGCAACAGTATCTTGCTTGGAAGATTTCCAGCTCACTGCTCCGTTATTCAAGCAAAAAATGTACCCGGATTGCGACTTGTAGTCATCCTTGTCGGTTTGGAAACTTGCATCGGTATACCCAGATACCGCAAGTTCTCCACCTCCATAAATTAAGAAAGCATCCTTAGTTCGTTTAAGATACTTAAGGATATTCTTAACTGCTATCCAGTGACCTTCACCTGGATCGGCCTGATAGCGACTGCACATGCTCAAAGCATATGAGACATCAGGTCGTGTACATATCATGGCATACATGATCGATCCGACTGCCGAGGCGAACGGTATCCGACTCATGTGGTCTCTCTCTTCCTGAGTCTTAGGGCACATGTCCTTAGACAGAGAGGTACCACGTACCATTGGAACCAATCCCCTCTTGGATTGTTCCATGTTGAATCTCTTCAACACTTTATCAATGTATGTACTCTGGGAGAGTCCAAGCAGCTTTCTAGATCTATCCCTGTAGATCTTTATTCCAAGAATAAAGGCTGCTTCTCCCAGATCTTTCATGGAGAATTTTAATGAAAGCCAAGCTTTCACCGACGTTAGCATGGGAATGTCATTGCCTATAAGCAATACGTCGTCGACATAAAGGACAATAAAAGTAAGTGCTCTCCCACTAACCTTCTTGTATACACAAGGGTCATCTGCGTTTTGCACGAAATCATATTCCTTTATGATCTCATCAAAACGCTGATTCCATGACCGTGATGCTTGCTTCAATCCATAAATGGATCGATTTAACTTGCAAACCTTGTTTGCAAGTCTAGGTACGATAAAACCGTCAGGCTGTTGCATATAAACATCCTCCAAAAGGTTTCCGTTAAGGAAAGCGGTTTTAACGTCCATTTGCCATATCTCGAAGTCGAAATATGCAGCTATTGCAAGCATTATCCGAATGGATTTAATCATGGCAACGGGTGAGAAGGTTTCGTCATAATCAATACCATATTGTTGACGATACCCCTTCGCTACAAGCCTAGCCTTGTACGTTTGTACGTTGCCATCCATGTCGGTCTTCTTCTTGAAGATCCATCTGCATCCAATAGGCTTTACGCCTTCTGGTGCATCAACCAGTGTCCAAACTTGGTTGGCGTACATGGAATCCATCTCGGACTTCATGGCTTCTTGCCATAAAGCGGAATCGATATTTTGTATCGCTTCCTCATACGTAGCCGGCTCATTATCCTCAATAAGATTAATATCTATATGAGGTGAGATCAGGAACCCATACCTCTCAGGTACTGTTCTGACTCTCTCCGACCTACGCGGTCCTTGTGTATGTGAAGTTTGTGGTACAGACTCATCCCGGATGGTCTGTTCTTGTTCCGTCGTTGATTCATTGCCAGGAACAGTATCACTACGATCTTCATCGAGTTCTACTTTCCTCCCACTTACCACTGCATTTAGGAATTCCTTCTCAAGGAAAACCGCATGTAGAGCAACAAATACTTTGTTCTCTTGTGGGTAATAGAAGTAATATCCTTTGGTTTCCCTAGGATATCCAACGAAAAGGCATTTATCAGATTTGGGTTCAAGTTTGGTGCCTTCCAAACGTTTAACATATGCCCAGCATCCCCAAATCTTTAGGAAAGAGAAACCTGGTTTCCTTCCTGTCCATATCTCATATGGGGTCTGTTCAACAGACTTCGACGGTACCTTATTCAAAATAAGTATAGCACTGTTTAATGCGTATCCCCAGAAGGATATTGGTAGCTCAGTGCGACTCATCATTGACCTCACCATGTCCAACAAGGTGCGGTTTCTCCGTTCGGACACACCGTTTAATTGTGGTGTTCCAGGAGGAGTCCACTGTGAAAGAATACCATATTCTTTCAAGTAATCTTGAAACTCATAACTTAAGTATTCGCCACCACGGTCTGACCGTAATGTCTTGATACTCATCCCTGTTTGTTTCTCCACTTCGTGTCGAAACTCTTTGAATTTCTCAAAAGTTTCCGACTTGTGTCTCATAAGATACACATAACCGTAACGAGATGCATCATCTGTAAAGGTTACGAAGTAGTGAAATCCACCTCTAGCCTGGCTAGACATGGGCCCGCATACATCAGTATGAACGAGAGCTAACAGTTCTGTGGCACGTTCACCTTTACCGCTAAAAGGTGATTTAGGCATTTTGCCTAAAAGACAAGATTCGCAGACGTCATATGAATTGGGATCAAATTCGTCCAAGTACCCACTCTTTGAAAGTGTGGATATGCGAGTCTTGTTGATGTGTCCTAGACGACAATGCCACATATAAGCTTCATCTTTTAGATTACTCCTTTTGAGCCTTTTGTTTGTCATTTTAGGAGATTCATTTATATTCAAAATATAAAGACCGTTATTTGCAACAGCTGTGCAAATTTCTGTATCATTTTATATAAATAACACCCTGTGTTCCTGAATACAAAAGTGTAACCCTGCTGGGTTAACAAGGATACAGATATAATGTTCCTAGTTAAACTAGGCACAAAATAACAGTTCAAAAGTTTAAGTTCATGCCCTGAGGGCAGTACTAAAACAAAAGTCCCTACGGCCAAAACAGCAACTGGTGTTCCGTTTCCGACCCGTAGATCCATCTCCCCTGATGCCAGCACCCTGCTATCATGCAGATCCTGCACATCAGTACAAATATGAGCACCACAACCAGAATCAAAAATCCAATTTTTAAAACTAGAAGTATTCATATTTATCTCAATAACAAACATACCAGAGGCAATGGCCTTGCCAGCCTTGATATCCTCCCTCTGCACAATGCTCATTCGGCAGTCACGTTTCCAGTGACCCCTCTTGCCGCAGTTAAGGCAGATGTCGCGAGATTTGTCCTTTGGCTTCCTAGAAGCCACTGTCAACTTGCCTTTACCCTTCTTCTTGAACTTCTTCTTCCTTGCACCTCCAATTGCCTTGGGGCCACCCTTTGGCGCATGAGAGGTCAATGCAAAATGCGCCTCGCGCTTGCTCCCCTTTAGGAGTTCCCTTTCGGACTCCTTCAGCACAGACAACAACTCTCCAAGAGTGTCGTCAGTATCCATCAACTTGTAGTTGACTATGATTTGTTTCCAAGTATCAGGAAGTGACTGCAAGATCATATCTATAGTCAGATCAGCCTCCAAGACTATTCCCATATTGGCCAACTCATCAATATCGGCAATCATTTGAGCCCCGTGGGCTTCAACTGATGCGCCGTCTGTCATCCGGGAGCGGAAGAGTTTCCTTACTAGCTCGTACCTCTTCATCCGCTTATTGGTGCGGTGAAGATCACGCAATCTTGCCATCATGTTATAGGGATCCAAATCCCTATTCTGGCGTCTGAAATGCTGAGTCATTGCAGCTAGCATAACTGACTGAGCTTGGTCACAATCATCACTATGAGTTTTCCATAACTCTAGCTCCAGTGGCTCAGTGGGTTTAGGCGGGAGAGGTCTCTGAATAGTATACAGTATCCTCTCAGCCCCAAGCACTATCTTGAGGTTCATTTCCCAGTCGGCAAAGTTTGTCCCTTTGAAGACATTATCGCCCATGATTATGTCGCGGATATTACCTTTGCCAATCATCTTGACAACTATAGTCCAACTATAAAGTCAACGATGTTATGGGTACAGTCAAACTGTTACATATAAAAATAACAATATATTAGTCCAACTAATTATTTAAAATATTGACGAAATAATTTTGAAAGACGCGTAAGGCTAAATATTTGAATGAAATTGCAAATTCAATAATAGCCTCCCACTATTTTCTTCAAGTTTCTAACCCTCTGTAGAGAACTCGGGAAATCGAATTTCCTAGTGGGCTAGGATCCCGTTAAATAACACACAACCTTGACTTTGGCCAACAAGTTGTATGATATTTAACTAGGTAGATCTCGAAGATCAATTGGATCCCATCCAATTCCTAGATCCGGTAGGTGGACATCCAAGTCCGAAACATATATATCTAATACATATGTCAATGTATCTAATACATTTTCCTAACCATTTCCTCTGAATCAACTAAGCCTTGGCTTTGGCACAACAAACCTAATGATTCCAGTTAAGCGGGACCCATTGACAAGGAAAATTTCGTAATCAATGTCGATGGACAAGAAGTGATCTTGACTTTGGCCAACAAATCACAACTTGGACAGGACACCGATGTGGAACAAAACTCTCATGATTCAAACACATCCTCAATTGACAAAGGTCTTGACTTTGGCCAACAAACCAATGCCAATTTCGGATCTTGAGAAAGAATCATTCAACGGAAGGAAAATCGCTTAATATTGTTTGAGGGATTTTTGCGTAATTGGCAACCAATTAATTTATCTTTGTTAGGTCTCATCATCATACACCCTTAAGCATGCTTCTAAAACATCATAAAGCGCGTAAAGTAAAGTAAAGTAATAGTGATATGCGGATGGATATATAAACAACTTGTTCCTAGAACAAATCACTCCCTTTCCTCTCCCCGTTAGCACTATTCTACTTCTACCCAATTACATAATACAATAAGAGAAACCTCATTTACATTGAGGGGAATTAGGTGAGAAGAGAATACAAAGAGATAAAGAGATAAGGCTGGACACGCAGGTCCAATTTATAAATTCCAAATTTACAATAATTTCTAAAATTACCCTTTCCCTTCTAATATCCATCCGATATACACTATTCATTCATCACATACATATATATTCAAACAAGACATGCTTTTACAACCAATCTAATCCAATTAATTAGTCTTTGTTAAAGTGATCATCCAATGTTCAAACAACGGTTTGATTTTGCGCGAGTCCAACTCGATTTAGAATAAGTACATAAGGTACGAATTCGCGAATTATATCGAACTACTAATTAAATCTAATTTAATTCGTATTCAATACTAATTCAATTATTTAATTCCAAATTAAATGTTTACACTTTTAATGTGCTTTAAAGACTTAGATTCTAAATCCAATTCTATTGGGTCTCAAAGCCCAACTAACATCCAATGTTTAATTTAATTCAAGTCAAATGGGCTTTCAATTGATTTATTAAGGCTTGGGCTTTGGTCAATGTGGGTCATACCCAATTACCAAGCCCAAATAAGGAATCACCCTTAAGTGCCATAAAACCAATTTCAAGCCCATAAGGCCCAATTAAATTATTAAAGCCCATTATATTATATTTGGACTTAATGGAGTGATTTAGGCCCAAATTGGATCCAATCCATTTGGCCCAAATCTACTTGGTCCAACCAAGCCCATTATGCCCAAATACAATATTAAAAGCCCAATTCACCAATTAAGCCCATTAATTAAATTTTAATATTCCAAACATTAAAGTCCAATTAATTAAAGTGTAATACCAAGATTAATATATTAAACCAAATATTTCAAAAAATACCCATTTAATTTATTAATCATGTATTGTTCAAAATAAATGTCCAACATTAATTTTAACAAAAAATCAACTCCTTTACATGTCTTAGTACATTCGGCCAAGGTGAGTTTTTGTGTCGATTTGTTTTTCAATCCGATTGAATTACTAATCTACGTCCCATAGACGTTCTAAGTCATCCAATGATCTTAAACACAAAAAAAATCCAATCCACTCCAAGTAGCAACACATTCGGCCAAGGCATGAATTTGGGGAAAAATCATCCAATGCATTTTTCATAAAATTGATTCCATATAACATCATGTTATACACATGCAAGCATACTTATTAATCAAATTTCATAAGAACATGCTTATATCAATTTCTTCATGCCATTCGGCCAAGGTTAAGATTGGGGAAAAATCATCCAATGCATTTTTCATTAAAAATTGATTTCATGTATCATCATACTATATACATGCAAGCATTACTTATTCATCAAATTTCACCAAAGAAAATGCTTCAACCAAATTTTTTTTTTTTCATCAAATTTTACCTAAAAGTATTTCATGCTTAACCCTAGCTCAATGATACCATTGTTGGTTTCTATAATATGTCCCAAGGAAAGATTAAGCATTCATGAAATACTATAAATGAATATATATAAAAGACTTGAAGCATGGCGGAATCATACTTACAAAGCTATGTGATGAAGAAGATGATCAAATGGTGGAAGCTCCAAGTGTTGGAAGATTCGGCCAAGAGGAGGAAGAAGACTTGAAGCTCCAAGCTTTTGTATTCCAAGCTCTTTGATGGTTTCCCTATCACCTCTTTTGATCCCTTGCTTGTGCTAGCAAAATTGGAGAAATAGAAGATCAAATCTTCCTTGCCCTTGTCAATGGAGTTCTCGGCAATTTGAGAGAGAAGAGAGATTTTGTGTAAAGTCTTAATTGATCTTTGTTTTACCAAAAATCAATTTATATTTATGTTATAATTTATTAAATAAATAATAAATCTATGACATAAACCATGCAATGGCTTAGAGTGTCAAACACTCAAACTCCATGCAAAGCCTTTGAGTGTAATGCACACTATCACCATGCAATGCCTTAGAGTGTTTTGTACACTATTAACATGCAATAATGCATATAATGACAAGTGTCATGTGGGCCCCACACGTTCCCAAATGAAAGTGGGCCCACGTCCACTCACGCGTTCGGGTTCGATATTTCCGAAATACCGAACTTGCGTCGCGACGTTAATTAAATCGGATTTAAATAAATAATCGCTCCTAGCGAAATTATTATTTACGTCGCTTACGAATTAATTCTAAATTAACTCGTATGCCCGAATTAAAATCTAATTTTAATTTCGCGTCGAAATCGAATTTCGATTATTATATCGAATACAATAATTTTATCGATTAATTCCAAATTAATCGTTCTCTCTCTAAATTAGGCACTTTATCCAAGATAAAGTTTCTCCGCAATTAATCCAAGATTAATTAAGTCCGAATCAAATATCATAGGTGAATCTTCAGGAAGCGACCCAAGAGATCTCCGGATATTTTGGCAGTAAATACGGTCGTCGGATAATCCGAACACGTACGTACCTCGTACTACGTCTTTACCGATTTACAAGACAAGGTTGGCTTCTAGCAAAGCGCCATGCCTACCCAATTCTCCAGAAATATTCTTATAGGAATATAAGATCTGTATCAGGCGTAGTATACCGTAGTATTCCGTACATCGATCCAGTATCGGATGATCACATGCTAGGCCTGGGGCTGGAGATGTGTCTGCCCCGTACGAAACATATATCGGACATCAAGCAACTAGTCTCTTTAAATCGGACAATCCTGACCTGTCATATTGTCCCGACGGTTGCAACCTTTTATAGAGTACTAGTTCTGTGTCCTGCGTGATCATCACCTCCATATGTCTGAAGCGATACTTCCATCTTGACATCACATCCAGTACACTACGATTCTCGATAAACCCAGAAGAGGTGTACACAGAACCGGTTAAGGTCCCCAACCACCAAAACTAAAGTTTACCGATTGTCGCAAGTACTAGCGATGTAAGTCTCAGGTTAAGACCATATACACCTACCCTGATGCGGCCTCCCATAGACACGTAGACATACTACCAATGGGATTCCGCGGGGTCTATCCAGAGCGAAGCTGTTTTCCGTACCATCGGTAAAACACAACCTCCTATCGCACTTGCATAAGTATCCAATACTTAAATATATGAGAACTATGCCGTTGTGCCCTCACAACGTGCACAAGCGCAATACTAGTCTATTCCGCATTATCGATGTCCAGTCTCGATAATACTACGACTAGGGATATTTAATGATTAAACCTTTGGGGACTGATACTGTCTCATATCATTCTCAGTCCAGGTACTAATCATATGGACTTTCGCCATTTATAAGTCAAAGTAAATAATATTACAAAACGGCAAAAGGCAATTTCATTATCACATAGTTAATTTTGTACAATAATACAATATCATTTACAAACAGTGACGCTATGGGACATAATGTCTAACATGTTGATAATGATACCTTTTCACTACAAGCCTAACTTAGTACCTTGGTATGTTGCCATCCATGTATTTCTTCATTGAAGACTTATATAGTACAAATAGGCACAATGCCTTCCGTACACCAACTAGTATCCAAACTTAGCGTTATACATAGAATCCATTTGGACTTTCATGGCACTTGCCATAATAGGGAGTCGATAATTGTATTTTTCTTTTTATCACTTCCTCATTCGTAGTCAGTTCGCATTCCTCAATAAGATTGACATCTTTACGAGGTGGAGGTGAGATCATTAACCCATTACCCCGGGTTGTTTTCTGACTCTCTCCGACTTACGCGGTTCTTGTGTATTCGAAGATTATGGTTATAGTTTCATCCTGATGAAGTATTTGTGTTCCATTAAGGAATCGTGCCTGGAATAGTCTTTACTCCGATTTTCATCGAGTTTTACTTCCTCCCACTTACCACTGCATATTGGTATTCCTCTTAGGAAAACCGCATGGTGAGCAATAATACATTGTTCTATTGTGAGATGTATAAGTACTATACTTAGTTTTCCCTAGGATAACCCACAACTTAGGCACTAATCCGATTTGGGTTTTAGTTTGGTATCATCCAAACTTATGCCTAGCATACCCAAATGTTCAGGAATGAGAAAACCCAGTTTCTCGTGATGAAAAACTGATTCGTGTTTCAAAAGAAACACATAACCATAACGCGATGCCACATCCGTAAAGGTCACGAAACATTCATATCCACATCTAGCCTAGCTAGACATGGGCCCACTTACGTCACTATGAACGAGGGGTAACAGATTGGTGGCACTTGCACTTTTACCAAGTAAGAAGTGTTTTAGGCACTTTGCGTAATAAACTAGATTCGTAGACATCATTTGAATAGAATCAAATTCGTCCTAGTATCCACTCTTCTAAAGTGTGGATATACGAGTCTTGTTTAATTGTGTCCCAGACAACAATGCCACAATTAAGTCTCAACTGATTAATTCAGTTTGAGCTATTTGTTTGTCATGTCATACGTTTGAGATTTATTTATATTCAAAATATAAATACTGTTATTCACATCTAATGTGTTTATCTCAAAATCATCTTTATAAAATAAAACACTTTAGTGTTCTAGAATATAAAGGTATACCCGCAACGGGTTAAACCCTGATATAGAGATAATATATCTAGTCAAACTAGTTACATTGTAACAGTTCCTAATTTAAGTACACACCCGAAGGGTAGTTCCTAAACTTAGGTTTCTATGGTTAAAACAGCGACTATCGTCCCATTTTCGATTCGTAGATAAATCTCATATGAAGTCAGTATCCTGCTCTTAGCAGATTCTGCACATCAGCGCATATATATGTACCACATCCAGTATCTAAAATCCAATTTTAATACTAGTAGTGAACATGTTTATGACAAATATATTTGAAGTCGGAGCCTTGCACCGTCTTCAATTCCTTCATGACTGCCTTGTCAATAAGGTAGTCACGCTTTAGTGACCCTGTTTGCCATAATTTAGGCAGACATCTTGGGATATGTCCTTTATCTTCCCAGAAGATTATAATGACTTTGCCTTTGCCTCTTTTCCACACTCCAGAAGGCTTTGGCCAAGCCTTGGCCTTCTGGGATGTTGAAGTAAGATGCGTCTTGCGCTCTTTGCCTATTGCAAACTCTGGCTTTGACTCATTGAGTATAGCCATTAACTCTCCAAGAGTTTTCTATTGCAATTTGTACTTCTAAGATCTAAAGATAGATCTATGAAGATCCTTCAATTTCATTATCATACTATAAGGATCTAATCCTTAGTTCTGACTAAGAAATTAATGAGTCTTTTTGGCAAGATTAATGGATTAAGCACTAAAGTTATCATCACATGAATCTTCCAAATATCATGTTCTACTATTTGCTTAACTCCGGGCTTAGGCTCGAGACGTCACTCTTATCAAATAAAGTAACTTCTCGGTTTTCAAGACTATCCTGAGATTTTATTCCCAAATTGAAAATTAAAGTCGTTTAAATACATTTTCACCCAGGATTATGTTTTAAACAATAATCTTTCAATTATCTTGATTCTAATAGTCCAAGTATTTATAATGATTACTATAGTCCAATTATATAATCAACTAATTTAATAGATTAAATTCAATTATATTGATTACTATAATCCAATTATAAAATCAACTATTAATTGAAATTAGTTAATTCAAATATATTGATTACTATAATCCAATTATATAATCAACTATAAATGAAATAGTTTGAATACAGTCCAATTGTTTAATTAAAACAATAATCAAATATTAGTCAAACTAATATATTAATTTACAGTTACGAAAAATTGAAATGAGCGCGTATGGCAAGTAACTAAACGAATATCGCAAATTTAATACTTGCCTCCTACTATTTTTCGGTGAGCCTCTAACCCTCTGTTGAGTACTCAGGAAACCTTGTTTGCTAGTGGGCTAGGATCCCGTTAAATAACACACAATCTTGACTTTGGCCAACAAATTGTATGATAATTAACTAGGTAGATCTCTAAGATCAATTGGATCCCATCCAATTCCTAAATCCAGTAGGTGGACATCCAAGTCTGAAACATATATCTTATATATCCAATATATTCCCTAACATTTTTCCTCTGAATCAACTAAGCCTTGGCTTTGGCGCAACAAACTTAGTGATCCCAGTTAAGCAGAACCCATTGACCTTGGAAAGCTTTGTAATCAATGTCGATGGACAAGAAGTGATCTTGACTTTGGCCAACAAATCACAACTTGGACAAGACTCCAATATGGAACAAAACCTTCATGATTCAAACACATCCTCGACGGACAAAGGTCTTGACTTTGGCCAACAAACCAATGCCAGTCTTGGATCTTGAGTAAGAATCACTCAATGGAAGGAAAAACGCTTAATATGTAGTGAGGGTTTTTCGCGTAATTGGCAACCAATTAATTATCTTTGGGTCTCATCATCATACACCCTTAAATATGCATTCTAAAAACATAATAAGGCGTATATAAATAAAATAATTATGATATACGAATGGATACTTAAACATTGTTCCTATAACAAATCTCTCTCTTTCCTCTCTCTTTCTAGCACAAGTATTACTTCTACCCGATTACATAACACTTCTAAAGAAACCTCATTTACATTGATGGGAATAGGTGAGAAGAGAAATACATAGAGTCAAGAGGTAATAGGCTGGACACGCTGGTCCAATTAATAAATTCTAAATTTATTACAACAATTTCCAAAATTGGCCTCACCCATCTAATATCCATCCGATAAACATTATTCATACATCGCATCCATTTATTCACACAAAGCATGTTATCAATCAATCTAATCCAATTAATTAATCTGAAAATAATGACCATCCAATGTTCAAACAACGATTTGATTTTGCGCGAGTCAAACTCGTTTTGCGAATGAGTACTCAAAGTACGAATTCTTGAATTATATTAAACTACAACATTAAATACAATTTAATTCGTATTTAATACTAATTCCTTATTTAATTCCAAATTAAATATTTACACCTTTAATGTACCTTTACGACTTAGATCCCAAATTTAATCGTTACGGGTCTCAAAGCCCGATTAACATCCAATGTCAATTTAATTTAAAGTCCAATGGGCTTTTAATTAATTTCTAAGGCATGGACTTTTGGTCAATATGGGTCAAACCCAAATACCAAAGCCCATTTAAGGAATCACCCTTATTTGCCAAGAAACCAATTTAGGCCCATTAGGCCCAATTAATATTAAAGGTCCATTAAGTCATAATTGGACTTTATGGATGTAGTTTTGGGCCCAATTGGATCCAACCAATAGCCTAAACCAAAATTGGCCCAACCAAGCCCATTAAGCCCAATTACAACTTTAAAAGCCCAATTCCAAATTTGGCCCAATTAATTAACTTACAAAATTCCAAATTTCACAATTAATTAATTTAAAGTGTATGCCATAATTAATTAACCAAATTAATATTTTCAAAACACCAATTAGCCTAATTAATTATGCTCATTATCATCAAATTATGTCCAACACATTTGAATAAAAAAATCACATCATTTTACATGCTTACATGTCACGGTTTTAGGGTTTCATGTCCAATTGTAAATCCAATCCAATTGAATCTTAAATTAACATTTCCCAAATGATTTCAACTCATCCAATGATCAAAATCAAAAAATTACCATGACTAAGAGCAAGCTTACAACTCTCGGCCAAGCCTCAAATTTGCGCAAAAATTGATCCAATCAACTTTTCATGAAATTGATCATATACAACTTCAATACAACATCATTCAAGCATACTCAATCAATCAATTTTATGAAATCATGCTCAAATTGATTTTACCCAAATTTTACCCTAATTCATTTCATGCTCAAAATGGCTCAAGATACCATTGTTGGGTTTCTATTAAGTCCCAAGGATCAAATCAAGCAATTAAACACATGTGAATACTCAACGAAGAATGGCGGAATCATATATACATTGATCGGATTTAGGATGCGACGAACACAAGCCCTTGCTCCATGAAGCTCTCGGCCAAGGTCCTCCTTGTGCTCCTTGAGGATTCGGTCACCACCATGGAAGGATCTCCAAGCTCCAAGCTTTGTGTGATGATTCCAAGATCATAAGTTAGTTCCCTATCACCTTATGATGACCCTTCATGTGCTAGCATTAGCAAGATTTGCAACAAATCTTCCATTTAACTTCTTGTTATTCACGGTTTTAGTGAAGAAAATGAGAGAGGAAAAATGTTTGGCCCTTGGCCGAAACATGTGGAAGAGGGAGAGAGAGTGATGTCTTGTTTTGGTTTCAAAAACCGAATGAAAAACATATACCAAAATTAGTCAAAAGCTTTTCCAAAAGTCTAAGATAATTTTGGAGGCAAAATTGTAATAAATGCAATCCAACAACTCACATACTCATGAATAGTGACTGGTTGTCAATCACTCAAAGTGACAAGACATCCATCACTTGAATGATGTGCGATGTGATTTGATGCGTGATGTGACTTGTGGGCGGCACTTGAATTCGAAATGCGAGTGCGCCCGCAAACACTCTCGGGCTCGGGTTCGCTAATTCAAAATTAACGATTTTTCTGTTGTGACGTAATTAAATAATTATGCCTATCAAAATTACTATTCACGTCACTAACGAATTAATTCTAAATTAACTCATTCGCCCGAATTAATTCTAAATTTAATTTCACGTTGAAATCTAATTTCGTATAATATATCGAATATATTATTTTATCGATTAATTCCAAATTAATCATTCTCTCTCTTTAATTAATATTTTATCACAGATAAAATATCACCGTAATTAATCCCAGATTAATTTTCTCTCTCTTATAATTAATCCCAGATTAATAAAGTGCGAGTCATACGTCATCGGTGAATCTTCGGGAAGCGACCCATGAGATCCCCTGATATGTTGGCAGTAAATCCGGTCGTCGGACTATCCGAACACGTACGTACCTAGTACTACGTTTATACCGATTTACAAGACATGGTTGGCTTCTAGCAAAGCATCATGCCTACCCAATTCTACAGAAATATTCTTACTGGAATATGTGATCTATATCAGGCGTAGTATACGTAGTATTGCATATTTCGATCCAGTATCGGATGTCACATGCAATGCTTGGGGCTGGAATCGTGTCTGCCCCGTACGAAGCACATATCAGATCTCTGGTAACTAGTCTCTATAATCGGATAAACATGACATAGTCATAATATCCCGATAGTTGCACCATATAAGAGCACCAGTTTCGTATCATACGTGATCATCATCTCCACTTTGACTGAAGTGATACTCCCGTCTCGACATCACACCCAATACACTACGATTCTCAATATACCCAGAAGAGGCGTACACAGAACCTGTTAAAGCCCTAGACGACCAAAACCAAAGTATATTGATTGTCGCAAGTATTAGCGGTGTAAGTCTCAGGTTAAGACCAAATACACCTACCATAATTCGGACTTCCATAGACACATAGTCATACTACCAATGGAATTTCGATGGGTCTATCCAGAGCGAAGCTGTTTCCATACCATCGGTAAACACAACCTCCTATTACACTTGCATGAGTATCATATACCCAAATACATGAGAACTATGTCGTTATGCTCCCACAACGTGCACAAGTGTAATACTAGTCTTTTACGCATTATCGATGTCCAATCTCGATAATACTATGACTAGGGATATTTAATGATTAAATCTTCGTGGATTGATACTCTGTCATATCATCTCAATCCGGAACTAATCATATGGACATTCTATCATTTATACATCTTGGTAATCTAATTACAAATGATAAAAGAGAAATTTCCTTTGTCACATAGTTAATTTGTACAACAACACCATTATCTATACAAATAGTGATGTTATGGGCCATAACTGTCCAACAAGTGGATCCCATGACATTTACTCTAGCCTCACACTAATGATGATATTGGCCGTTATAAACTAATTAGGTAGACCTTCAAGGTCAATCACTTCATGTGACTCCTAGTTTGGTCATGAATCGTTTCTTATCCTCACACTAATAACTATATTGGATTAAGATGTGTTAATGAGCTTCGTATGTACACCCTCACACTAATGAAGATATTGGATGACTATATTAACTCATCACACTACATCCAATGTTTTACCGGTGCGACCTAAGTTCTGAGCACTTATACCCTCACACTAATGACGATATTGGATATAAGTAGTAAGAACCCATTCATCATCTGGCAACGGAAATGAGTCTAACCCATGGATATAAAGTATGGGTGTAATTTTGAATCATTTAATGAAATACTATATTCCATTACGAGTGTATAGGAAAAAACCGGGACTGAATCGGAGTCCGGAAGCTCCCGAACGAAGCAAAACAAAATTCTCTCACACAGTGCTCGTACGAGCGCGCTACAATGTGCGCGTGCACTGTAGCGCACAAACATCAGACCATATTTAATTTTTGTTTTTGTTTTTGTTTTTGTTTTCTTCAATTGCACAGCAATCTGGATTCCAGAGAGCTGATGCAAAAAGGGTCTATTACCCTTATTGTTTCCGGGCTTCCCTAAACACTTCAAAAATACCCAAAATTAATTTTTAATTTCAAAACCAACATTAACGCATATTATAGAATAAAATCTAGTTTTTCAAAATATCAAAATTTTTTACAAAAACATAAATTTATTCTAAATACGCATTTGCGTAAATTTTGAATCCAATACACAAACCATTTTAGAATCCCAATTAGAAATTTCTCATGAAAAATTCTAGTCCACCTAAATGTGGTCAAGTGAATTTAGAATGGTAGCCATAGATCTAAGCTTTAATCTAGAGTTCCTATAACATCCTAGATTTTCGGGACTGTTCTAGAAGATTCCTGGAATGATGTTATAGCCTTGGATCAGGATAATAATGAAGAGCAAGAGTTCAAGTGATGATATATGAGTTGGAATAATATATTTTGAATATTCGACGCGTCGGATAACGCTTGGGATCAAAAGCCAGTTGCGCGATTTTCGTAAAACGCGTAAAGTTTACTGTTTTGACCATATAGTTACCAAACGAACTCCGATTGAGTTGATTCTTAAACCATCAGACTCGATTTTCCGAGACGAAAAACTTTCGTGTTGACCACTTTTCAAAAATTGCGTCAGAAAGGCTTCGAAAGGGATGATTTCCGAAAATACCCTTCCTAGTGGGGGCATTTTGGTCATTTTCGGATTATTGATATTTTTTTTATTATTATTATTATTAATATTATTTATTAAAAGCATTTACAAAAAAGGAAACAAAAGGAAACAAAAAAGAAGAAGAACGTGCAGTGCACGCGTGAGAGAGAGAGGGAAGCGCCGGCGATGACCTGGCCGGAGTTGGGGCGGCGCACCGGCGGGGTTTTGATCGTCCGGGTGATGGGGAGCACGCCGGTGGCCAGCGTCGGTGCTGTGGACACCGGAATCGGCGGGAAAGAGGAAGAAACGGTCGCGGCAATGGGTCTCGTATTTCTGGCTCGTCGGTTCGTTTCACGACTCGAGCCACCTACCAAATCGTAGATCTCGGAGAGTACTACAAGTATGCGGAATCGATTTCACCGAACATCGGCCGAAATCACGCAAAACGAGGAGAGCAGCGATGGTGAATAGTAAACCTATGACGAACAGTAGCTCCGATCAGAATTCCGATGACACTAGCGCGTTCGTATGGCCGATGGGAGTCCGAATATGGCCTCAGAATTTTGGTACGACTCTCCGTTTAGAATTCGCTATTTTAAAGTTTACAGTTATATATTCGGATGCTTCCAGTAGTTCCGTAGTTTAGCAAATTGTTATGAAATGATTTGGATTTGATATAATATGTTAAAACGATACTTATCTCAAAATTCGAGTGAGAACGGATTAGATTTGATCGATCCGGTAGTATTAGTGAGTTTCTGATAAAATGGAGTTTTTCGCGCGTTCGAGCTTAGATGACCGTAGCCTTGGTCGAGTTATAAATATGATATTGTAATGGTAATTGAGTAATTCCGGATTAGTTCGGAGGGTTCGAGACCCTTCCGTAGCGTTTGCGGAAACGTTTCCGTGAGTTTTGCCGCAAATGCGTAAAGTGAGAATCTGAGCTATCTATCTAGTTTAGAATAGTTTATGAGCATATAATTGAGTAATGAAGTTTAAATAGAAGAATCAGAAAGATCTCGTGTATTTCGAGAAAGTCCGTAGTTTAGTATAGATGAGTTGAAAGTTCCGCAAATAGCGGTTCTGACATATGTTGTTATTGTTATGACAGATCGGGTCCAAAGTCGGAGTGTCCGCCAAGCCAGGTAAGTAACTCATGCTACGAACACTTAAGGGATTTACTATTGTTCGAAATTAGTTATAAAATAAAGATGTATATAGCGTATGCATGAAACCTATATATATATATATAAAGATGAGTGTAGAAGAAAGAGACAGGTGTAGTATATACACATATAGATATGAACAAGCAATTATAAGCATGTGCATGAGCATATAGAAGTAAAGAGTTACATATCTAGGTATAAACTGGTATATATGTATGGATAGAACATATGAATGATGTTATGTTTATAAATATAATATTTTGAGACTTGGGTTTGGGGGTTGTAGAAACTACACCCTAGGGAATGAGATTAAGGTTTAAAGAATGACAAATTGTAAGGAAATGAAAAATATAGGTTCGGATGCATATAGAAGGATACAAAAATAAGAACACATGTACATGCACATATAAGCATAAACATATATTTAGTAAGTGAGTATATAGTTTATAAGTACTTTAATGTATGTTATTTTAAATATGTCTGTGTGTGAGGAAAACATAATCATGACATGTTATGCATATAGAACATAAGGTAAGTTACATGAAGTAATAATAAAGCTTTTACATAGTAAGCATGTTAGATAAGTATATAGAATGTAAATATAAGTTTTATGTATGATTAGAGTAATGCATGTATATGAATAATTTCAGTGTGTTATAGAAATACATGACCTGAGGTATGTACATGTATGACATTTAATAAATCATGGCTAGAGTAGAAAGAAGCATGAGAGATGCATATATGCATGTATATATGTGTGTGTGTGTGTTAAGATTTTCAGAGATTGAGTTGCAGTTAACAACGTTTTTGAAATTTAAAGTGTTTTAAAGAAAAGTTGTAGATGTTTTTGAAAGAAAAGTATTTTAGAAAAGTTTCTTACAGTTTAGAGATTTGATTTATGTTTTAAAAGTTTATCAGCAGTTTTTACGTGATTTTCGGAGCATGAGGTAAAACCTCACCCCAGTATGTAACTTGAGATACAGTTGGAATTGACGGATACAGAGTACATGTGCACATGTAGGGCCAGGATGGCGGCTTAGGATCGTGTACCTGGTCCCTAGTGGTGGCTACACTGCCAGTTGAGTTGTTGTCCTGGTTATAGAGCTCTACGTTGCCAATTGAGTGTTTGGTCCTGGATCTAGGGCACCACCAGCCTCAGAGATGCCACAGTTGAGTTATGGTCCTGGCTATCGAGTACACCCAGTTGAGTGATGGTCCTGGGTGTAGAGAGACGTCCAGTTGAGTGATGGTCCTGGACATACAACGGTTTTCAGTTTTCAGATTTTCAGTACCTAGATTTCAGAAACCAGATTATAGTACACGGTTTTCAGAAACAGAGTCTAGAAGCAGTTTTTCAGATTTCAGTTTTCAGATACAGTTTACCGTTTTAAGATACACAGCTTTCGGTTTTTAGATACAGATCCCAGTTTTGAAGAGTAGTTTTCAGTCTTCAGATACAGTTTTCAGAAAGAGTGTTTCCAGAAAGAGAAAGAGAAAGTAAAGTTTTCAGCAAAGAATTATCAGAAAGATACTTTTAGATAATAGTTTTTCAGAAAAAGAGTTTTCAGAAAGTATCTTCTAAAAAGCATAGCATGTTAAAGTTTTATATAGTATACACGGGGTGCATATGGATTATATATGATAGTAATTCATCTGAGATGCATATAGTTGACATTGAAGCATGATATGATGATTATATATTTATATTTGTGATTGATGTCGTGTGTATTTTATGTTCACATGGAAGAAACAATTGGTAAGATATTAGCGCATGATTATACAATTTTATATTCATGACTGTATAGTTAACCTTGTGCATAGTATATTTATATATAGTTAGCAATTATAAAATACGAGTGCATAGTAGCATGATCTTATTTTAGTATATATGCATCAAGGAAGATTGTATGAGTTGCTTGCTTACTTAGAAAGAACACATTGTAAGGATGCTAGATCTTGATGAAATGGTAACATATGGGTAGTGATAGTAGATTACATAGTTTACAGAAATAAAGTTTTAAATTGTCTGATTTGATGATATTTCAATATAATGAAAGAAAGAAAGTTATAATAAATACCTGAACCAGATTAGTAACGAGTATAGAAAGTAAGCGGAATTCAGTGTAATGCATCAATAGCGTGATGGAGCTTAACGTGTTAAATTGACATAGGAATTGAATATATAGATGCTTGACAGTGTAGATGGCAAACCGAAGTTAGCAGGTGATGATCAGTTTAAGGTACAGTAACAAGTGACAGGTCTGCGAAATGAATAATAGATAGTCAATTAATTCAAACTTTATAAACTTTTGCATGATTACTTACTGAGTCATTATGACTTACATCCCAACAGTTTGTAGTTTTGCAGGTCAGTAGCTGTCATATAGAACCATAATATGTTCGGTGAAGACTTTGAAGACGGTGGATCGCCCCAATTGCAGTCAAGAGAGTCATGGGTCGAGTTATGGGTCCTCACGGCCCTTTTGTATGGTTTTTGCATTTACTTCTCATTTGTATAAGTCATATAATAGTATAGTTTCATTTTGAGTTCTGGCCGGAGGCCAAGTGGTTTATAATTTGGTCATTGAGTCCTGGCCTGAGGCCTTGTTGATGAATGCATTGATGTTGAGTTACCGGCCTGAGGCCGAGATTGTTATGTTCTTGTTGTATATGGATACTGGCTACAGGCCAGGTTGCATGATGTTACGAATACGTCATGCCGAAATTTCGTTAGAATCAGAGGCTTATGGAGATGGGTTTAGCCTGTCTCCTATCGGTAGCATCCTGGCCTAGGCGGGATGTTACAGTTCCAAACTCTAATTAATTGTTCCATGTCCAACATGAACATCTTTGACCTAATTACAAGCATTTTGTGTTTATATTTCTAAAGTATCCTAACACAATTGATTAGCCTTATTCAACATTAAGTTATGTGATCATGCATCTAATACACAAATAAACATAGCTTTGGAGAAGATCAAACATTACCTAGTAAGCTTGATGCAAGATCCAATATACTTCTCCTTTGTTGAAATTGTTGGAGAACCTCCAAGGTGTGCAAGCTTGACTTCAAGATCCAATCTTGTTTCCAGTGATTCCAAGCTTCACTTCAAGATCCAATATTGATTTCCCCTTAATGAAATGTTTTCGAGATCTCACAAGCTTCTCTAAACACTTCTCTAACTTAGGCTATTCTCTCAAGAATTTACTTATGCTTGTATTTGAACTTGTAATTAAAACATTCATAAAGCTTGCTATTTATAGCAAAACTTAGGCAATATTTAATTAATAAAAGTTGTAATCAACTTTTAAGTAGGCTTAATCTAATTTGTCCAAATATGTATAATTAGGTGTGACTAATCTCCATTGTCTCCCACTTAGATTTAATCCAATTAAATCAAGCCAATGATTAGTAAATAGATTAGTTAAATGTTTTCCACCTTGATTTAATCCAATTAAATCAAGCCAAAACCACCTATTATTACAGACATACAATTATCATAATATCCTCAAATGGTAGAGATAATTATGATTTTACAATTAAGCCATTATGTAATTATTGAATTAATCCAATAATCCAATTAGGTCAAAGTAAATAATCAATGTTATCCAATAACACTTGATTATCTTAGTTGATAATTATAATATCGAATATAATCTTTTATCAAAAATTAATCGGCTACCCAAGTGCTCAACGAGTACACTTCATATTGAGACTCTCTAAGTTCAGACACGTTCGTCATATAAGACTAGCTAATATGTATGCAATTCGGCCACCTCCGAATTCGCGAAGAACACGAACGAACTTTCTGAACTATACAAGTAGAGGTCATCAGATATGTTTAACAATCCCTCCGTCGTAGGCTATCCGAGTTGTGCTTAGGAAATATAGAATATACCGTCAAGTTTCCAAAACGCACATCTCATATCGACATGTCCACGATTCTTCATAACTGATGCGATCCACCCTAGGTGATCGACTTTGGCCAAAGATTTAAGAATCGCGTCTTTATTAACATGGATACCTAAACCCCTTATGGTACACATATGGGCCGACGGATCCTATCTTGCTTCGTACTTTATTACTGAGTGCATCGGTCCACACCCAACGAATATATAGAGGTCAGACCATGAAAGGTTTCTGAAATACATGGCATCTAAGTGCGGAGGATCTCACACAAAATCAATGCTATCATATAGTCAAAGGATTACATATGCTACTCGACTCGAGGAGATTCCTATTGACGGTGGTGTGTACTTCCAACTATTAGGAATCACATGTGAGTCATTCAGTATTCGCTCCAACGAATACCCACATGTCTATACGAGTTTCCAAAACTCATGGTACATCGTTGGAACTCCAATTCCAATATACGACATGTGCTAGTCTTCTAGGTTATAGGAATTCGACCGTATTCCAAAACCAACGACTATGAATATTTACTTTAAGAATAGTTTACACCTAGTGTCAAAACTATTCTAAGGTCGATGCCATTCTTAGCACATCTATACATCATTTTAATACGCATAATTACAATACCATTAATAAGGTATGAAATGAAAAATGTAGTTATTTTATTAATAAATAATAAAATATACAATCAGATTGGCACTCCAAGCACCAAGTCCATCAATATAAACGTTAAATCTCTATAGGTATAATCTCGTCGATGTTTCTATTAGCAATCTCTTAATAACACTTAGAACGCACTTCTACAATGTACCACATGCCCATGGATTTAACAGATTGCTTATCCCATATTGAATACATATCCTCTATAAACAGAGTTGACAGGTTCTTTATTGATACACACAAGATATCCTTAGGATCACTCCACACCCAACGAACAAGCAGAGGTCTGACCTAAAAAAGGTCGGTGACGTGGCTGCTATCAAATTGTGGAGGATATATCATATATCCACAGTGATTTCTCAAGTCAAAGAATCACTATGTTACTCAACCCAAGAAAGTTCTTATTGACGTTGGTGTATCATCCATTAAGAATCTTCAATGTGTCGTTCAGTGCTAATCTGATATAAACACCTACATGTCTATACGAGTCTCTAAGACTTATGGTTCATTGAGCAACCATTGAAATCCAAGATTGCAATATACGATATGTACTGGTCTCTGCGGGTTTACTTACTGACCAAGTAATGTAAACCTTGACCAAGAACAGTTCTAGAAATGATACTGTTATGATACAACTTTATGTCAGTCGCGACGCTTTTGTAACTGTATCATAACCAATCATTCTAAGGTCATTTACGTATTTACAATATATAAAGACATGTTATATAATATAAACTATTTATTTTATTCATAATAAAATATTTACAAATGTATTTACAGGGAAATACAAAAGAAATTGGCATTACGAGCACCAACCCAAACAAATTCGACCACTTGCTTTAGTGCCAATATCGATCGTATCTCATATCCATCGACTCCACATGTTTATCAAACAATTTGGGAGGACTGGCTTTAGTAAGTGGGTCTGCTACATTATCTTCACTCGGTACCTTGCGCACGATAATGTCTGCTCGTGACAAAATCTCTCAAATGATTTGATACTTCTGTTCCAAATGTTTCGATTTCTAATGCACCTTCGGTTCTTTTGCTTGTGCAATGGCTCCATTATTATCACTCGGTACCTTGCGCACGATAATGTCTGCTCGTGACACAATCTCTCAAATGATTTGATACTTCTGTTCCAAATGTTTCGATTTCTAATGCACCTTCGGTTCTTTTGCTTGTGCAATGGCTCCATTATTATCATAGTATAACGGAATCAAATTCTCGATACTTGGGATAACTCATCTTCTATTTGTGGACAGATCTTCTTTGAAAGATGAATGTTATGCTGAACGGTATATTCGCTGTCTTACATTTACCAAAATTATACCGTTCCAAGATCTTATATATGTACATTTATTAGGATAACCCAATGAGCTTACTTTATCTATCTCTATAGAGCTTTATACCTAAGACATAGGAAGCTTCTCCCAGGACCTTCATAGAGAAATTCTTACAGAGGTAAGCTTTAACGCCCTATATCATCCCGATATCATTCCCAATGATCAGAATGTCATCAACATAGAGAACTAAAAATACCACCATACTCCCACTGGCCTTCTAATACACACATGATTCTTCCGAATTCTTGAGAAAATCAGACAATTTGATTATCTCATCAAATCGAAGATTCCAACTTCGTCAAGCTTGTTTAAGTCTATAAATGGACTTCTTAAGCTTACATACCAAGTCCAAGTTTTCGCTGGATACAAAACCTTTTGGTTGTTCCATATAGATTTCTTCGTCAAATAAATCCATTTAGAAAAACCGTTTTGACATCTATTTGCCAAATCTCATAATCATGGTATGTGGCAATAGAAAACAAAATCCTAATAGACTTTAGCATCGCTACTGGGGAAAAAGTTTCATCGTAGTCAACACCAAGTCGTTGCGTGTAACCTTTAGCTACCAGTCGGGCTTTAAAAGTTTCAACATTTCCGTCAGGCCCACGCTTCCTCTTGTAAACCCATTTACAACAGATTGGAAAAATTCCCCCATGAAGCTGAACCAAGTCCCAAACATGATTCAGATGCATAGAGTCTAACTCTGATTTCATGGCCTCTTGCCACTTCACGGTGTCGATGTCCAACATCACTTCTCTATTGGTATAATGGTCAGTTTATTCTACTAAAAGAATATCAAGACTCATTTCTTGTATCAAATACAAGCATTCAGGAGGCCTAGATACCCTTTCGGACCTACGGAGTGTGGGCAATGAAGGTTCTTCATATACTTGAACTTCAGGTTCCTCCGGTGGTTTGTTGGTCTCAGGTTGTACTTCATCAAGTTCAACCGGTCTATGATTACCTCATTCAGACAAACATTATATCTTTAGAAATCTTGCGAAGTGAGCTACGAAGACATTTCGATGCTCAATATCATATAACAAATATCCTTTCATATTTGAAGAATATCCATTAAACCTAAACTTTTGCCATCGAGAAAAACGTTTATTTTGATGAGCCACCCTAACATAATTAAGATTTGATTTCCTACCAGTCCATATCACATACGGAGTCGTAGGAACAACTTTAGAAGGAATCTTATTCAAAAGATGAGAGGCAGTTAAAAGAGCATAACCCCATAAGTAATATGGCAAATCTGTAAAACTCAACATAGATCAGACCATATCCAATAATGTTCGATTTCTCCTCTCTGACACTCCATTATGTTGTAGAGTACCCAGATGAGTCTATTAAGCGAGAATCTCATTCTCCTTTAAATAATAAATGAACTCACCATTCATATATTCACCACCTCGATCCGATCAAAGATATTTAATATATTTACCAGTTTGTTTTTCTACTTCATTTCAGAATTCTTTGAACTTTTCAAAGGTTTCAGATATATGTCTCTTCAGATATATATAACCATACCGTGACACATCATCGGTAAAAGTAAAAAAATATGGGAAACCACTGTGAGCAGTCTGCCTCATGGGACCACATACATCAGAATGTATGAGTTGTAATAAGTCAGCGGCTCGATGTCCCACACCTGAAAATGGGGCTTTGGTCAATTTACCCTGAATGCAAGATTTACAAGTTGGATAGGGTTCAATGGTGAGATTCTGAATCAAACCATTCCTAACCAAATGGATTAGGCGTCTCACGCCTATATGACCTAACCTCTAATGTATATATGCGGTTGAATACTTCTAGATTTGTGTATGAAAGATACCAAAATTATGTAGATGTGAAATATAGTGTGTAATCGAGAAGATAAGTTTACTACATTGTTGCATTTAGTACAGTGGGTAAATTATCCAGTTTTAATATAAGTAAATGGCCAACAGGTAAAGATGAAATTTATAAGTGTATGTACTTATGCATATCTGATTTCTATTTAAGTTCATATTGTTACTTGATAAATTTACATAAGACGTGAGTTACTTATTGAGCTTTATAGCTCACACCGGACTGTTTGCTAGTTTTGCAGGTTCGCATTGGACTTACAGTGCTAGAAGATTCTAGAGGCGTCTTGCAGACAACGGATCACCCCGATACAGTCAAGTCGGTCTTGAGTCGTTGAATGGTTCTAGGATGTGTGATTGGGCTTCCACACCTTTAATTTATTTATTTGTATCACATATGTAGTTTGAATCGTGCTGAGCACGTAGTTATTTATAGTTATTTGTATTATGTCAGGCCGGATGCCTATTTACATATGAGTTGAGATTTTTCGGGCCAAATGCCTATTTGCATGAGTTGAGATGATTAGTTTTGACTTTTATATCAGGACACCTCGAGGTGTTGGACTTGGATCCGGGTTTCATGATTTTTAGCAAATGACATACCAAAATTTTAGTAGAAATTGAGGCTTATGGAGATGAGTTTTTCTGTCTCCTGCCGATAGCATCCTGGCTTCGGGTGGGATGTTACAAAGATGGTATCAGGGCATGATTTAAAAGTCAGTAGTATGGTCTAGAGTTAGTGACTGTACTGTAGGGTATCCAGCTGTCAGCGAATGTGTTTTTGTTTTGAGTAGACCAGGTAGGTCCTTATATGTAATATGAATATTTCCCTTGGTATGAGATGATTTTCTACTTGTTGCCCAGTCTGAGTGTTTTAGGTTCTGTGGATGACTTAGTTTGATGTGTGTAGACACTGTATTTTTGCATAAAGCCCAATGATAAGCCTCGTAGGGAGGCACTACCCGATAAGTTGTGGGAGTCGCGGGAAAATGGACGTCAGATGGGAAAATTTAAAAATAAATACATCAAAATATTTAACTCGCTAATTGGCCTCGAGTTCGTTCGATTAATCTCTATTTTAAAATATTATCCTCGACCCAAAACCCCGCACTCACACAAAGCCCATTTCGCCCAAGCCCAATCTAAAAATAATTAAATATTTAAAACACATGTCACAAATTAATCAAATCCAATCAAATCAAATTAAATCTCATTCGTAAATTAAATAAATCCCTTCCTAATTAAATAAATCACCTCACAAATTAAAGATATTCCCCACCAAAATTACACAAATTTGTTTCCCTTTATAAACTAATTAAATCCATCCATTTTTGCATGATTTTGTTTCCTTGTTTGAAGATCCCATGCACAAGGAAACCCTAGTGCACAACTATAAAAAGAGACATAAACCAACCCTAATCTCCCATTCTCACTCCTCACGGCTCACACAAAATTCACAAAGAAAATAAACCATATTCTCCATCTCTCACTCGGTAAGAACACTAAAATAAAACCAAACACCCTTCATCAACTCACGCATTCTCTCTTCTTTCCAATCACTCACGACATTCACTAAGAAAAGAAACCTTCGACACATATCATCTCTCTAGAACCAAGAAAATAAACCTTGCACGCCATTCTTCTCTCTGGAACACGAAGCCAACAAACCCCCCCTCACCTATTATTCTCTCTCTCAACCACACGCTGACCGATCAAGTAAACCAAGCACAAACCAACAAAGAATGGCCACCTAACTGCCCTTCACGCAGCACCTCGCTCTGCCTTCTCTCCACGACACAAACACACCACCGATTGAACAAATAATGAAAAATACAACCCCTTCACCGATTCCACAAATGACACATCCCTAAGCCACGTGAAAACACTACCCCCATGCACATCCACTCATGAAAGGCACGCACAAAGTAGCCATATAACTCACAACAGCAGCCCCAAGCCGTGAGAAACAAATCAACAAATAAGCATGCCCCTCCCCCTAGCCCTGGTATTCTTTCATGTAAAGAACCCTAAAGTCATGAACAAACAAACAAACAGTCCCAAAAATAATCCAAAATAGTCTCTAAATAACCACCCAAAGCAGCAGCAGAAAATCATCCAAAAACAGTGAAGAAAAACTGCGGAAATAACAGTCGAAAACAGGGGCGAACCATAAAAATAATGGAGCATTAACCCTTCCAGCGATGACGTAACGTACTTCCGAGGATCATCTTAAAAGGTAAGACCTAATGGCCCCATTTTTTTTTATTCATCTTTTCAGTTATTCTTTGTCGATCATTCGCATGTATCGTTGTATTTTATGTATGGTTTCATTTGTGTTGGGTTGATGATTGAGTGCTATCCCTTGCGGTATATCGGATGGAAACCTAGACGTAAATTTCGTAGCCGAATCTGAATGGACGATAGTGCGGTCTGTACTTGGGATAAACCTCCACGTACCGCTTGTGAAACTTTCAAGCACATGTTACATTTGGTATATTATTTTATGTTTATTGTTCCGCTATTTATTTTCCATATATTGTTTCTTTGTTCATGCATTTTTAATATGGATGCGCATGGGCTAATCATGGGGGGTAAAGGTCCTTTATATTCGGGAGAAAAAGCCTAAAAGACTACCTTTACCATGATGTTTTACCGCGCCGGATGAGGTATGGTTGATTGAATGTAAAATACGTTCAATCGGGCATACGAGATCCCATATAGATGTCGGCCTTGGTCGCATCTCTTTTATTTAATTATGCATTGCTATTTAGTGCGCATGGGCTAATTACGTTGGTTTAAAGGTCCTATATTTGAGGGAGAAAAAGCCTAAAAGGCTATCTCTACCACAATATTTTGCTGCGCCTTTTAGTTCGTTATTTACTTTTCGCATATTATTTCTTTGTTTGTTCATGCATTGTTGCTTGATGCGCATGGGCTAATCACGTCAGATTAAAGGTCCTCCGTTTAAGGGATAAAAGCCTAAAGGCTACCTTTACCATGATGTTTTGTCGCGCAGGATGAGGTATGTTCGATTGAATGTGAAATATATTCAATCGGGAAAACGAGATCCCATATAGATGTCGCTCTTGGTCGCATCTCTTTTATTTAATTACACATTGCTATCTCATGCGTATGGGCTAATCACGTTGAGCTAAAGGTCCTCCATTTGAGGGAAAAACCAAAATGCTACCTTTACTACGATGTTTTACCGCGCCGAGTCGCACCCATTTTTTCTTCTAATTTTTTATTCACCTTTTTATTTGTTTTTATTTATCGCTTCGTATTCATCCTATTAGTTATCTCTATTCATTCTGCCGCATCACTTCACGTTTACTTCCATGCATGCTTGACTCTTTAGTTATTTATTTTACATTACGTACTTAATTGTCCGCTTTTATTATTGATGCTTTTACAGTTATTGTTAATTACATTATTGCGCTTCATTGTTCAATACGTTTATGGAATTATGCATTTGCCTTCATTTTTATTTACGTTTATGGGTGTGCAAATTCGTGTGTTTATTTACATTATCTTACATGTGTTACATAAGACTTGGTTATACTATTGCATAAATCTTTTCATTACAATCGGCATAAGTAATGGACCATTCCGAACCCAACGGTTAGAGGTATTCCCTTGTGAGGGGTGAGTGCGGCCTTAAATCATTTCCCAGTTCACACTGGGTGGCGACTCCATTTTTATCTCTCCGGTTTAGTCCCCCGCGGGCTACTCCGTACTCCTGATCGGGCCGTGAGCCCGGACAGCGTCGTCTACCTCTGTACCTTTCCTACAATGTGTATATATTAGTTGTTTTCATATTAGAAGAAGCTACCTTGAGTTGAGACCTCATGAGCCTTGAGACTAGAGAATTCGGAGCAGTTATATGGTATAAGTATTAGGCCTTTATATGGCCAAAGGGTTATTAGAGAACCTAAGGTATGTGTTGAGACTAAGAATTTAATGTATCACCGTAGTTGTTCTTGAAGTTAGGAGGGGTGTGACAAACCCTCGCAGTTATCAATTAGTTAGGTTCTCTGGTTAAGAACCAAGTTAGTAAATTTTATCATTGACGAACAATTGAAGACTATATATATGGAAAAGAGTTAGCCCTTAGCCTCAGTAGGTAAGTATGTAAATGATGAATAGAGCTACACAATTTTTAGAAATGGATTAGAGAGTTTCTATGTATGCATTGTGAATCAGATCAGCAGGTATAATAACAGATAAATTTCGAGGATGAAATTTTATAAAAAAGGGGAGAATTGTAACATCCAGAAATTCGGAAACTCTTCCGGAAGGATTTTGTATTACAGAATGGTTCTCAAATAAGACTATATCGGAGAAAAATAGTTTAAGTGTTGAAATATAGCTCAGAATATTTTAAAATAGATATTTGATGTATTGGAAATCGCATGACATGAAAGAACCGCTTACGCGATTTATGTATATTATTCAATACGAGGAAGGTTTCTTATTTCGACTATAAAGATAGAAAATGAACTCCGATTGAGTTCATTCTTGAATCATCAAATTCATTTTTCCGAGACGAATAACTTTTGTGTAGAACAGTTTTTGAAATTCGCATCAGAATGGCTTCAAAATAGTTGATTTCCGAACATACCCTTCTAAGTGGGGGCTATTTTGTAATTTCTGGAAGAATGATATTTTATGTGAGGCTTTACTATTCATGATTACAAAAAAAAAAAAAAGAGGATGAGAAGAAAATGTGAGAGAGAGGGAAAAGATTGAGAATGAGAGGTGTGGCCGGTGCATGGCCAGCCGGCCAACCCCAAAGGTGAACCCGGCACCGCCGGCTTCGTACAGAGCAGACCGACTATGTGGTGGCCGGTGATTCCCCAATAGGCGACCGGAACGACTAGAAAAATGGGGCGAAAGGTGCGAGCTTGGGTTTCCTGATCCCGGTTCGTCACTTTGTTTCATGGCCCGAGCCACCCGCCAAATCGAAGCTCTCGGAGAGTACTACAAGATGGCAGGGATAATTTTTTCGATCCGTGCTCGATTTCACGTAAAACAAAGAGAAAATTTGATTGTGAATAGTAACATCGAATGAACAGAACCTCTGATCAGAATTCCATCGATTCCAACGCGTTCGTGGGATCGTTTAGAGTCCGGATATGGTCTCAAAATCTTGGTAAGAGCTCTCGATAAAAAGCCGTTAATTTCAAGTGTTCCGCTAAATATTTGAATGTTTCCAGTAGCTTCGTAGAGTAACGTAAGGATATAAATTGAATTGTCTGAGCATAAGTATATTGAATATGGCTATAGGGTAGAATCCGAGAGAAATCAGAACGAATATGATCGATTCGATA
>SKCR01054750.1:0-32966 GCA_019454045.1 Zanthoxylum bungeanum | reverse complement strand
TATTCCTGTCACCAAAACTATAAGAGCCTAAGAGGTAAGAGTATTTAAGAGAGTTCGCTCCACTCTCCCTCTGGGGAATTTTCAATGGAGGAATCAATTTGACATTATTCACTTAAACTTGCTAAAATCCTCAATAATAATTTAAGTCTAAAATTTTCCTCCCATTGTAAAGTATAGACCCAAAGGGCTTAAACCGTATTGGCAGAACTAGGTTTTATCAGACTGGCCAATACTAATTTGTCCCTAAATTGTACTATTGACAATGGTTTGACTTTTCTGAGTCATAAGACGCAGCGACCCTTAGGCGTGGTCTTATAACTTAGTGGTAAAGATTGGGTGTCCACAAGGACTAGCATAAGCTATGACATGTTTGATTGCCCAACCCAATGATCAAGGAATTGTGATTTATATCATAAATTTGTTGTGAACCTACCTAATTATCGTATTTTATAATGTCCGGCCTAGTTGGAGTTATGAAATGATGATAATGGGATCATTGCCCATAAGAAATCCATCATATTGGGGTTGATGGGATTTGCTTAAAATTTTAAAATAATTGAGTGGGAGAAACTTCATAATATTAAAAGCCAATTTTATTATGAAACATTAATGAAAACATATTCCTAATTTTAACATTCTCTCTAACAGGTGGGTTAAAATATTTCACAAACATTCAAATGGCAAACAGATTATCACTTCGTTCCATTTTTGATGAGCATAAGCTTCAAAAGGGACAACTACAATGACTGGTTTAGAAACCTTACAATTATCTTACGACAAGAAAAGATTTTATATTTCTTGAAAGACCATTTCCCCCTAAACCCGTAGAAGATGCTGACCAAAATACATTTGATGCTTGGAAGAAACACGTCGATGATGATGAGCAAGCAGTTTGCATAATGCTTGACTTTATGTCGGACGAACTTCAGAAAGCTCACGAAGATATGGATGCTCAGACCATCATCTTTCACTTGAAGGAGTTGTATGCAACTTCCGTTCATACCGTGAGATTCCAAGTGTCATGTGCCTTATTCCAAACAAGGTATAATGAAGCATCTGTTAGTGGACATGTGCTTAAGATGATTGGCCACATTGAAAATTGGCCAACCTCGGGTTCATCATGGATCATGAGATAGGTCACGATCTATTTCTTCAGTCCTTACCAAAAGACTTCTCTAACTTTATTATGCAGTTTCATCTGTCTAATAAAGAAGCTACTTTAGCAGAATTGCACAATCTGATAAAGCAAGCAGAGAAGGACTTGAAACCGGAGCTTAAAACCTCCGTCATGCTTACGGGTACGGACCTGAAGCCACGAGGCCCAAAGAAAATTAAGGGCAAGGCCAAGGCTCCAGATCACCTAAAGCCCAATGGTAAAGTGGAGAAGAAAAAGGGAAATGGGAAATGTTTCTTTTGTGGAAAGAATGGTCATTTGAAGAAAGACTGCAGATCCTTGAAAGCCAAAGAAGCTAGGGAAGCCCAAGAGGCCAAGAAGCCCAATGTTTCAGGTATGTTGTATATGATTGAACTATATTCTCAAAATTCTGAACCTTCTACTTAGGCACTTGACACCGTTGTGGGACTCACTTATGCAACAATGTGCAGGGCCTAAGAAACAGTAAGAGACTCCGTCATGGGGAGGTTGACTTATGCATAGGTAATTGAGCAAAACTAGCTGCATTGTGTGTGGGGACTTATTCATTAGTTTTGCCGAATGGTTTAGTTTTAGACTTGGAAGATTGTATTTATGTGCTTTCTCTAGTAAAGAACATCATTTCAATTTCTTCTTTATGTAATAAAGGCTTTTCATGCCTAATAAGTTGTAATGAATGTTCTATTTATTTCAATGAAATAAAATATGGAGATGGTATTTTGAATAATGGTATCTATGTCTTACAAACTAACAAAGAATATTCAACCTCTAATATATACAACGTTAACTCGAATAATCTCAATGAATCACTTCTATGGCACAGTCGCTTAGGTCATATCAATGAAACAAGATTAACTAAGCTACATAAGGATTGGTATTTCAGACCCTTCAAATATGAACCTTATGGAACTTTTGAGTCTTGTTTACTTGGTAAAATGAACAAATTACCCTTCAAAGGTAAATGACAGCGTGCAGCGGAGACATTAGAACTCATACACTCTGATGTATGTGGACCAATGTCAGTCACTGCTAGTGGTGGATTCTCCTACTTCATTATCTTTATCGATGATCACTCGTGATATGGGTATTTGTACCTTATGCGGTACAAATCTGAAGCCTTTGAGAAATTCAAAGACTTCAAAGCTGAAGTAGAAAACCAGCTTAATAAAAGTATTAAGTCACTAAGGTCTGACCGAGGTGGTGAATACTTAAACGATGCATTTCGAGATTACTTGATAGAAAATGGCATTGTTTCCCAATGGACTCCTCCGGGAACTCCACAGCATAATAGGGTCTCCGAAAGGAGAAATCAGAAATTATTAGATATAGTCTGATCAATGATGCCAGACACAAATCTACCTATTTCATTTTAGGGTGTTGCTTTAGAAACTGCAACACTACTACTAAACCAAGTTCCTTCCAAGACTGTTAGTCAAACACCATATGAGTTATGGTTTGGGAAACGTCCTAGTCTTAGTTATCTAAGAGTTTAGGGATGTGACGCATATGTTAAGCACATACAAACTAACAAATTGGATGATAGGGCAGTTAAATGTAAGTTTGTAGGATATGCCTTGAACTCAATGTTGGACAATTATGACCCATAACATCACTATTTGTACAGATCATGGTGTTGTTGTACAAATTAACTATGTGACAAAGGAGATTGCTCTTTTATCATTTGTGATTAGATCACCAAGATATATAAATGATAGGAGGTCCATATGATTAGTTCCTAGATTGTGATGATATGAGACAGTATCAATCCACGAAGGATTAATCATTAAATATCCCTAATTAGAGTATTATCGAGATTGGACATTGATAATGCGTAAAAGACTAGTATTACACTTGTGCGCGTTGTGAGGGCATAACGACATAGTTCTCATATATTTGGGTATATGATACTCATGCAAGTGTAATAGGAGGTTGTGTTTACTGATGGTACGAAAACATCTTCGTTCTGGATAGACCCCTCAGAATTACATTGGTAGTATGACTATGTGTCTATGGAAGTCCGAAATAAGAGTAGGTGTATTTGGTCTTAACCTGAGACTTGCACCGCTAATACTTGCGACAATCAATATACTTTGGTTTTAGGTCGTCCAGGGCTTTAACAGGTTTTGTGTACGCCTCTGCTGGGTATATTGAGAATCGTAGTGTGTTGGGTGTGATGTCAAGACGGAAGTATCACTCCAGTCATAGTGGAGATGATGATCACGTAGGATACGGAACTGGTTCTCTTATGTACTGCAGTCATCGAGATAAAATGACTAGGTCATGTTTATCCGATTATAGAGACTAGTTAGCAGAGATCCGATATGTGCTTCGAACGGGGCAGACATAATTCCAGCCCCAGGCCTAGCATGTGACATCCGATACTGGATCGAAATATGCAATACTACATATACTACGCCTGATATAGATAACTTATTACTATAAGGATATTTCTGGAGAATTGGGTAGGCATGGTGCTTTGCTAGAAGCCAACATTGTCTTGTAAATCGGTATAAACGTAGTACTAGGTACTTACGTGTTCGGATAGTCCGACGACCGTATTTACTGCCAACATATTCGGGGATCTCATGGGTCGCTTCCCGAAGATTCGCCGATGACGTATGACTCGCACTTTATTAATCTGGGATTAATTAGTAGAGAGAGAAAATTAATCTGGGATTAATTACGGAGATATTTTATCTGGGATAAAATATTAATTAAAGAGAGAGAACGATTAATTTGGAATTAATCAATAAATTAATATATTCGATATATTATACGAAATTGGATTTCGACGCGAAATTGAAATTAGATTTTAATTCGGGCGAACGAATTAATTTAGAATTAATTCGTTAGCGACGTGAATAGTGATTTTGCTAGGCATAATTAATTAATTGCGTCGCAACGGAAAATTCGTTAATTTGGAATTAGCGAACCCGAGCCCGGGAGTGTTTGCGAGCGCACTTGCATTTCGAATTCAAGTGCGGCCCGCAAGTCACATCAAGCGTCAAATCACTAGTCAATCAATTGATGTGACAACTTGTCACTTGATTGATGTGAATAATAGATAGGAGTTGTTGTAAAGCCTTTTTGAAAGCTTGAAAGACATTTACCATTTGTTTTTAATATTTTGTATTTGACTTTTATTATTTTGGTATTAGATACACAAAATCCATACCAACCAAGACAACACAATTTTTCTCTCTTTATTCTTCCCTCTCTCTCTATCGCCCAAGGGGCATAATTCTTCCTTCAACTTATTGGTTTTACCGTGAAAATAAAGGAGAAGCTAGGTGATTTTTGCGGCAAAAATTACCGAGTGCTAGTACACATCCGGAGTCTTGCGAAGGTGATAGGGAAACCCACTCATGAGCTTGGAATCACCACCTAAAAGCTTGGAGCTTGGACCGAATTTGGAGACAAAACCATTGGACTACCGAGAGCTCAAGGAGGGCTTAAAAGTTTTGTTCTTCACCGCATCGCCTCAACCGATCGATGGAAATATTCCGTAACTTCTTCGTGTATTAACATTTATGTTTCATCACTTTAATCGATCCTCGGGACCGTAGAATTTCCCAACAATGGTATCAGAGCGAGTTAAAGCATGAAATTGAATTTAGGGTTAAAAATGGGTAAATTGATTTTGAGCATGATTTGATGAAATTGTTTGATTAAGTATGCTTAAATGATGTTTAATTGAAGTTGTATTGGATCAATTTCATGAAAATTGGATTGGATCAAATTTTCCCCAAAATTATGGCTTGGCCGAATATGAATGCCCTAATTTGTCTTGGTATTTTTTGTTTCGTTGATCATTGGATGACTTCAAATGATTGGAAATGTTGATTTAATGTTGATTGTGGATTTAATTTGATTGAAACCAAATCGGACATAAATTAACCCCACATTGCCGAGACTAAAAAAACATTAAATGGGTTTGATTTTTGATTCAATTGTGTTGGACACTAATTGATGATGATAAACATAATTAATTGTGTAAATTGATGTTTTAGAAATGTTAATTTGGGTGATTAATTATGGAATTACACTTTGAGTAATTAAAGTGTGAAATTTGAATTTTGGAATTAATTATGTTGGGCTTAAATTGGATTTGGGCTTGAAAAGTTGTTATTGGGCTTTAATGGGCTTGGTTGTACCAAGATGGGTTTAGGCTAAATTGGTTGGATCCAATTGGGCCCAAAACCATTTCCATAAAGTCCAATTATGACTTAATGGACCTTTAATTATTTAATTGGGACTAATGGGCCTAAATTGGTTTCTAGGCATATAAGGGTGATTCCTTAAATGGGCTTTGGTTATTGGATTTGACCCAAGTTGACCAAAAGTCCACGCCTTAAGAAATTAATTAAAAGCCCATTGGACTTTAATTAAATTGACATTGGATGTTAATCGGGCTTTAAGACCCGTAACGATTAAATTTAGAATTTAAGTCGTAAAGGTTTATTAATAAAGTGTAGTATTTAATTTGGAATTAAATAGCGAATTAGTATTAAATAAAAATTGAATTGGATTTAATTTTGTTGTTTAATATAATTCAAGAATTCGTACTTTGTGTACTTATTCGCAAAACAGTTTGACTCGCGCAAAATCAAATCGTTGTTTGAACATTGGATGGTCATTAATTATCAGATTAATTAATTGGATTAGATTGATTGATAACATGTTTGTGTGAATACATGGTTGCGATACATGAATAATGTATATCAGATGGATATTAGATGGGTGTGGAAATTTTTGAATTTGTTGTAATAAATTTAGAATTTATTAATTGGAACTGCGTGTCCAGCCTATTACCTCCATACTCTGTGTATTTCTCTTCTCACCTATTCCCCTCAATGTGAATGAGGTTTCTTTAGAAGTGTTATGTAATGGGTAGAAGTAATATTTGTGCTAGCGGGAGAGAGGAAATAGAGAGATTTGTTCTAGGAACAATGTGTTAAGTATCCATCCGCATATCATTATTATTTATTTACACGCCTTATTATGTGTTTAGAATGCATGTTAAGGGTGTATGATGATGAGACGTTAACAAAGATAATAAATTGGTTGCCAATTTGCACGCGAAAAACCCTCACAAAATATTAAGCGTTTTTTCCTTCCATTGAGTGATTCTTACTCAAGATCCAAGACTGGCATTGGTTTGTTGGCCAAAGTCAAGGCATTTGTCCGTCGAGGATGTGTTTGAATCATGAAGGCTTTGTTCCATATCAGTGTCTTGTCCAAGTTGTGATTTGTTGGCCAAAGTCAAGATCACTTCTTTTCCATCGACATTGATTACGAAGCTTTCCAAGGTCAATGGGTCACGCTTAACTGGGATCACTAAGTTTGTTGTGCCAAAGCCAAGGCTTAGTTGATTCAGAGGAAAAAGGTTAGGCAATATATTAGATTTACTGGCATATATAAGATAAATGTTTCGAACTTGGATGTCCCCCTACTGGATCTAGGAACTGGATGAGATCCAATTGATCTTAGAGATCTACCTAGTTAATTATCATACAATTTTTTGGCCAAAGTAAAGATTGTGTGTTATTTAACGGGATCCTAGCCCACTAGGATACACGGTTTTCCGAGTACTCAACAGAGGGTTAGAGGCTCGCCGAAAAATAGTGGGAGGCAAGTATTAAATTTGCAATATTCGTTTAGTTACTTGCCATACGCACTCAATCACAAATCATTCGTCAAATAAATTAAATTATTAGTTGGACTAATATTTAATCATTGTTTTAAAAACAGTTAGATTGTATTCAAATTATTTCATCTATAGTTGATTATATAACTAGATTATAGTAATCAATATATTTAAATTAACAAATTAAATTATAGTTGATTTTATAATTGGATTATAGTAATCAATATAATTGAATTTAATCCTATTAAATTATAGTTGATTATATAGTTGGACTATAGTAATCATTATAATAAATAGTACCTAAAATCATTTTTTAAATAGTTGGACTATTAGAATTAAGATAAAATTGGAAGATTAGTGTTTAAAATATTATCCTGGGGACCGTAGAATTTCCGTGAAAATGAAGGAGAAGCTAGGTGATTTTTGCGGCAAAAATTACCGAGTGCTAGCACACATCTGGAGTCTTGCGAAGGTGATAGGGAAACCCACTTGTGAGCTTGGAATCACCACCTAAAAGCTGACAAAACCAGTGGACTGCCGAGAGCTCAAGGAGGGCTTAAAAGTTTTGTTCTTCACCGCATCGCCTCAACCGATCGATGTAAGTATTCTGCAACTTCTTCGTGTATTCACATGTATGTTTCATCGCTTTAATCGATCATCGGGACCGTAGAATTTCCCAACACTTAAGAGCATACATGTTCTACGTCCCAAATGTACAAAGAACATCTGTCTCACGAAATGCTAAATTTCTAGAGAATGAAATGTAGTGGGAGTAGACTTGACCTCGATGAGGTACGAGAAGAACAAACTAACATAAAACTAAACCCCAGGCCCCTCAAAAGGGCAGGGACGGAACAACCACAAGGTTATGAACTTAGAAGGTCTGGTAGGGAAAGGTATGAGCCTGAAAGATATGGTTTCCATATTGATGAAGATTATGATCAGGTCATTGATAATAATGATCCCACCAGTTATGACGAAGCAATGCGTGACATTGATTCAGTCAAGTGGCTTGAGGCCATGAAATCCAAAATAGACTCTATGTATTAGAATCAAGTCTGGTACTTGGTGGATGCACCTGAAGGGATAAAACCCATAAGCTGCAAGTGGATTTACAAGCGTAAAAATGATACAGAAGGCAACATCCAAACCTATAAGGTTAGGTTGGTGGCGAAAGGTTATAGAAAATCCAAGGAATTGACTATGACGAAACCTTCTCGCCTGTTGCAATGATAAAGTCCATTTGAATTTTACTGGCACTACCTGCACACTTTGATTATGAGATTTGGCAGATGGATGTCAAAATAACTTTCCTTAATGGGAACCTCGTAGAGGAAGTCTATATGACACAACCTGAGGGGTTTGCATCTAAGGATGATCATAATAAAGTATGCAAGCTTAAATGATCAATTTATGGACTCAAGCAAGCCTCTAAAAGTTAGAATATACGATTTGATGAGACAATCAAAGAATTTGACTTCATCAAAAATATAGACGAGCCGTGTGTTTACAGGAAAAGTAGTGGGAGTGCTGTTGTATTTCTTGTATTATATGTCGATAACATATTAATCATCGGGAATGATATTCCCATGATGGAAGCTACCAAGCAATGGTTATCTCAAAATTTCTCCATGAAAGATTTGGGAGAAGCAGCCTATATCCTCGGCATTAAGATCTACCGTAATAGATCTAAGAAGTTGTTAGGACTTTCTCAATCTATATACATAGTAAAGTCTTGAAAAGATTAAAAATGGAAGATTCCAAAAGAGGTAATTTACCTACTTGTCATGGAATCAAATTATCTAAGGAGCAATGTCCACATACTCCTTCAGATAGAAAGCGTATCAGTATGATCCCTTATGCTTCAGCAATAGGATCGATCATGTACGCCATGCTATGTACAAGACCTGATGTCTCTTATGCTCTTAGCATAATGAGCAGGTATCAGGAAAATCTTGGTGAGCAACACTGGGCAACTGTCAAAACAATCCTCAAGTATCTGAGAAGAACTAAGGATGTGTTCTTGACATACGGAGATTGTTCTGAGATAAAAGTCATTGGTTACTGTGATGCGAGCTTTCAGACCGATAGGGATGACAGCAGATCGCAAACATGATATCTGTTTACTTAGAATGGTGGAGCTGTCAGTTGGAAAAGCTTAAAGTAGTCAACTACAACGAACTCTACCACTGAAGCCGAGTATATTGCAGCATCTGAAGCAGCTAAAGAAGTAGTGTGGATAAAGAAGTTCATCACGGAGCTGGAAGTGCTTCCCGCGATAAAGAATGGCGTCACGATATACTGTCACAACACGGGCGCCATTACTCAATCAAAGGAACTAAAGTCCCACTAGAAATCCAAGCATGTACTGAAGCGATTTCATCTCATCAGGGAGATTGTTGAGAGAAAATAAGTTATTATAGAGAAAATACCCACATAAGATAATCTTACAGATTCTCTGACTAAAGGGCTGACTCAATAAAAAGCATGATAGGCACACCCGAAAGTATGGTGTCTAAATTCATACTAGTTGGCTATAGTGCAAGTGGGAGATTGTTAAGGATATTCCCTATACCCAACTTGTGGATGTGCTATATGTACATGTATTTGCAATATTTTCATTAATTAATAAAATGGCAATCTTTATTATACGTTTCTTACATAAATTATTTGAATCATCAAACTATGTAATAAAGCCCTTGGAGTAATAAGATGATGGCTTCCACGCCTTATGAGAATCATTACTCTCAAACGTTCTTAGTCATTGTTTTATGAACAATCTGAGCGTTCACAAAGCGGAGAGACTAGCACGATGATATGATTCGCCCTTAAGTGGGGTAGCCAATCTCATAGGCTACTAGCGGAGATCCGTCCGCTTGGTGTATCACATGGATGCATGAGTTGCTCGTGTCCATCGAACTGACCGCCGAAAGTTTTCACATGGAGTGTTTATCCCATGTGTATGTGAGAACTTTCATGTATCGATTGTATGACTAGTCTTTAGACTTGAGGTCTTTACAATCTTATGTGTTGATCAAATGACTTTGATATTCTCCTTCCTCGGTTCAAAAGATCCGGTCATAAGGGTATGATTGGGTCATTTGTTGAAACACATGAAGTTTGTAAAGATACAACATATAATTGCCACTTTTTCGGATAATGTTTTCTTATAAGAGTAGTATTCCAGTTCACGGGTTGATATGTGTGATCAGTGCTTGAGATTATGGCCGCAGCGGAAGAATCATGTGAGATTCTTGGGTTAGCACGATTCATGACACTATCAACATCATACATTTGACTATATGGGCATACACTTTCCATAACCTAGGTCAAACAGTGGGGATACAGTGAGGCGAATGACCGTATCATATATAAATCACATACATAATGGGTATATATCTTTCCGTCTCATTTGGAGGCCTTGACATATTGCTAGATGTCAACATTGGTCATTGAAATCGAACAACCATCTAATCAGATGGTAATTTATGTTCGATTAAATTATCACGATTCATTTCATGTTTAACTTGAGGGGAACCCAAAAGGTCACACACAACAAAGTCGAAATCAATCATTAACAGTGCACAGTATAAATTTAACAGCATATATGATTGCTGTAGGAATTGTTCATAAATGGTTCAATGTGTTTAATTATTGAACAGATCATTTATGAGGTTCCAAAGTGGCTTAGGGATTGGTGAATGACGATAGTGGCACTTTGGGAATTGGAAAATCGATTAACAAAATAAATAAATAAATAAAATCTACATTTTTTTATTTTATTTTTTTATTTGTTTTGAATTCTAATCCAGCCCAAACTCTTATTAGGGTTTTATAATCTCATTACACCACTATATTTAGATCCAATGGCTAAGATTTCATTAGCATTTATCCCACACCAGATTCTTAATTAATTTTGCTGTCTTTGGAGCACCTATATAAACCCAAAGAATTCTTTACAAATTTTTACACCAAAACCTTTCATATCTTGGGTTTATATAAGTGAGCAACTCTAAAGTTTAAAAGTAAGCCACTGATTTTGAGGATCCTTAAGTCTAATTGACTAGAGGAATCTTAAGTTAAAAGTTTTGAGGTATTTGCCTAGGCTAGCACCAATGGCAAAATACTCGTGCACTCAAGGCGTAGTCTTACCGTTGAGTTTTGGCTTTGGTGTGTGCACCTTTGGAGGCCACACACTTGGGTGGCTCTTTGGAACGTGGAAGAGCTTGCTGATTTCGAGAAAAGCTTGTAGATTGGAGGGAGGAATGGAGGAGTCTTCGGTTCAATTAAGTCTTTTTCTTTCTTTATTTTTAATTAGAGTTCTTATGATAGTTAGCATATTTAAGTTTATGTTCTTTGCATGTTTTTATGAGTTTTTATGCTTAGAATATATAGTAACATACCTAGGCTTGTAGAATAATCAAAATAAATGGGTATTGGGCAAAGGGATAGCGACATCATAATTTTTAATTTTCCGCTGCGCCTCGCGCCGCTTCCCAACATATATATGTATTTGATGTCTATGCCTTCTCTAAGGCAGTACTACTAAAAATTCTCTGGTTCGCTTTCTTTAACTTCTTCTAATCATGTTTAACTATCTCGATTACACTGTCCTTTCTACGAAACGCCTCTGGAGTCATGTTCTCAAAAAAATTTCTTGTGTTGCCTCTGCACTTCTTCTTATCTGATCTCTGTTGTTTAAACCTTCTGAAGTCGTCTTCCTCTTTCTGAGTTTTGTTGTACTCTCTTTGCTCTTCCTCCTTAGAAGCTTACTCTCTGCTCCATAGGTTTCTTTCTCACCTCAGTCCCTTGAACTCCTTGCATCCTTACTTTCCTGAAAGCTCTATTAACTTTGATTACTCAAGACACCTTCTACTGAAATATTTTGGTTAGGTGCCACTTTTATCTAGTTCTTTTCCCCTCAATATAATGAGACTCTTATGAATCATATATTCTACTTTTGTGAGTCATTCTCTCTAGTTTCTTCACTTCCTTGAACCTTTACTTCCCTAAGGGATTCTAATCCTAAAATAACTTCTAAATTAGTTTGACTTACTATGACTCCAAATTTTTCTATATTGTATAGAATTTTCCATCTCGTGTTCTTCATCTATGTTTTCATTGATCTTATGGCTGGCTCTACCATTTAGACACCTCATAATCCATCTATTCTGTCAAATACTCTTCTTTACTTGGTCTTCCTCTTATTGGGTTCTAAGTTGGGAACAATAGAGGCTCACGTGTCTGGTTAGGTGTCTATATGCTTACTAGGATCAAGGTTTCCGAGAGGAAAGGTCCTCATTCATTCTATAGGAAATTGGTCGACTAATCCATGTCTTGGGGTCCCACAACTATCATCAATTCTCTACACTAATATCTTCTCGTTATGTTATCTTCGTGCGTGAATGCACTGAATTTCCTTACCTTTCCTATCCCTCTTTATTACTCATGTATCCTAATTCTTGGTTCTGAGTTGTGCTGCCAATGCTAGTGGTGACTCATTCTCCTAATTACTTCCTAGATTTGGCTCTCGGGTCGATTCTTTTATACATCCACCGATTTCTACTGGCTTTAGGCTGATCTGTAGGACCTACTATGCTTGATCTACCCTGGGGACTTCTACTAGTACTACAAGCCTCATGCTAACTATAGGACACAGAACTTGATGACGCTGTTCTAGGCTCGCGGCCTAGTCGGGAGTACGGAATAGCCCGCGGGGACTAAACCGGAGAATAAAGAAGTCGCCACCCGGTGTAAACCGGGAAAATAATTTAAGGCTGCACTCACCCCTCGCAAGGAGAGACCTTAAACCGTTGGGTTCAGAATGGTCCCTTACTTATGCCACTTGTAATGAAAAGATTTGTGCAATAATCTAACCAAGTCTACGAAACATTCATACGCAGAAATAACCTACTTCTAAGTTCACGTGCATGAAAATAAAACCTATATCTAAGCTTGCATGAATAAAAGTAAGTCGTCATAACGGCAAACACACAATAACAAACTAATCTCATGAACACATTTAATTGTCAAACGCGAAAAATAAATAACAACCTAAACATAAACATAGATTAAATTCCTAATGCAAAAGAAATAACTAATCATGCTCGGAAATAACCAACTAAATCATACATAAAAAATAAATAATATACTAAACGACTACATCATGCTTAGAAAAATAAATAACATACAAAACGACTAAATCATGCATAAATATAAGATTAGATGAAACAAAATATGTGTGTCTCTCAAGTGGTATGTGGAGTTGTTTCCCAAGTACAAAACCGCACTACCGTCCATTCGGATTCGGCTATGGAATTTACGTCTGAGTTTCCATCCGATATACCGCAAGAGAGAACACATATTCCATTCATCCGAATGTCTTATCATACACCAGTCAACAATACTCATGCGAAGTAAAATAGGAAAATAAATAAAAATAAAGGAGAATGAATAAAAAATGGTGCCCTCAGGTCTAACCTCTGAAGTCGTCTTTTGGAAATGCGTTACATAGCCGTCGGAAGGGTTGATGCTCCGTAACGTTTTCGATTTACTAGTTCGCTATTTTCCTTCGTCGCCTCACTGTTTTGTCTTGGTTTCTTCAGTGTTTCAGACTGTTTTTGGATTGGTTCAGGGGCTGATTTTTGGACTGGTTTTTGGGACTGTTTGCTCACTGTTTTTGGGTCGGTTTGGACTATTTTCGGAGTGTTTTTGGGGGACTATTTTCGAGGTCTGATTCAGCAGTTTGATGAGGGTCTGTGTGTTTGTTGTTGCCGAGAGGGTAAGTGGTATGAATGGCGTTTATTGATTCTTGTTGATGTAGGATTTTGTTTGTGATTGTTGTCGTGGCTTTTGTGAAGTTCAGGGGGCTGCTGATTGTGTTTTGGTGAGAAGAGAGAGGAGAGCTGGATTGTTTGATGAATTTTGTGTGTGTGTTTATGAGTGATGTGAGGTGTGTATCGGTTTAGTGAAGTGTCCGAGCTAGGGTTTGTGTGAGGGTTTACTGGCTTATTTTTATCGTGCAGCGATTGCTAGGTTGAAGAAGGGACGTGGTGCATGGGGTTGGTGATGTGAGGACCTGGCTGTGTGCGTGGCTGGTTGGCTGCATGGGTTCATATTATCATGTTCGGTGTGAGAGTCAATTTGATGAGTTGCTCTCGGCTGATGAGGGACTTCTGTGCTGCTGAGTGCGTCGGGGCTTTAGGGTTTTTTTTTTTTGTATTTGGCTTGTAGCTGCGAGGGGTGAGGGGAGTGTTTAGGTTTTATGCCGTGAGAGAGAGCAATGAGAGAATGTATTTTTTTATGAAGTTCTCATGTAATTGTGCTCTCATCCTTTTAAAGGTTTGGTTTGTGTGTCTTTTTATAAGAGTGGGTTAGGGTTGTCCTTGTATGGGTAGGAGACGAAGATTGTGTGATCATGGGGAATATTTAATTAGTCTGTTACAAGGAAATGATTTGTTTAGTTTAGGAATGTGATTTATTTAGTTTAGGAAAGAGATTTGTTTAATTTAGGAAGGTGATTTGATTTGATTTATTTAATTTAGGCATGTGATTTATTTAAATTAGGAAGTGGATTTATTTAATTTAGGAATGAGATTTGTTTTGATTTTAATTGGATTTGATTTAATTTATTTGATTTGATTAGATTTAATTTAATTTATGACATGTGTTTTAAATGTTTTAATTATTTTTGGATTGGGCTTGGGCGAAATGGGCTTGGATAGGTGCATGGGTTTTTTTGGGCCGAGTCTAACAGTTAAATAGAGGCTCATCATCGGGCTTCATGCAAAAATGCAGTGCCTACAGTCACCCCCACTTTGATGGGACTGTGCAGTGTGTGACAATGAAAATCCTATCAAAGTTATGCAAGCATTTTTACTTACCTGGCTCGCCAGCTGCTGTCTGACTTACCCGTTTCTTCGAACTGTGTTGATATGGTAGTGAGGTGCTTCGACCCCAAGGTTCATCCCTGCAAGATGCTGCAATCTCTAGGAATCACTACCAAATTGAGCTAAATAAGGTGGTTCATTTCCGAACTGTTACTGTGAGGTGGTCCATTCCCGAACCGTTACTGATGAGATGGTGGTCCATTTCCAAACCGTTACTGAGTTGAGTTGATGGCGAGGTGATTTGACCCCTGAGCTTTGTTCCTGAACCACCGAGTGTGGGCTTTATTCCCTGCCTGTGCTGAGAGCGGGCTTTGTTCCCGAACTGTGCTGAATGTGGGCTTTATTCCCGAGTTGTGTTGAATGTGGGCTTTGTTCCCGAATTATGTTGAATGTGGGCTTTGTTCCCAATTTGTGCTGAGTGCGGGCTTTGTTCCCGAACTGTGCTGAATGTGGGTTTTGTTCCCAAACTGTGCGGAATGTGATGGCGAGGTGCTTTTGACCCCTGGGCTTTATTCCCGAACCACCTGTGGGCTTTGTTCCCGAGTTGAATGTCGGCTTTGTTCCCTGGGCTTTGTTCCCAAACTGTGTAGAAAGCGAGCTTTGTTCCCGAACTGTACTGAATGTGGGCTTTGTTCCCTATATGTGTATAGAAAGTGGGCTTTGTTCCCGAACTGTTGATTGTGGGCTTTATTCCCTAGACTTTGTTCCCAAACCACCTGTGGGCTTTGTTCCCGGGCTGTACTGAATATGGGCTTTGTTCCCGAACTGTGTAGAGAGTGGGCTTTGTTCCCTGGGCTTTATTCCCAAACTGTACTGAATGTGGGCTTTGTTCCCGAGTTGTGTTGAATGTGGGCTTTGTTCCCAATCTGTGCTGAGTGCGGGCTTTGTTCTCGAACTGTGCTGAATGTGATGGTGAGGTTCTTTTGACCCATGGGCTTTGTTCCCGAACCACTTGTGGGCTTTGCTCCCGAGCTGTACTGAATGTGGGCTTTGTTCCCAAACTGTGTTGAATGTGTTAGCGAGGTGATTTGACCCATGGGCTTTGTTCCTGAACCACATGTGGGCTTTGTTCCCAGGCTGTACTGAATGTGGGCTTTGTTCCCAAACTATGTTGAATGTGATGACGATGTGCTTTTGACCCCTGGGCTTGTTCCCGAATAATCTGTGGGCTTTGTTCCCGAGCTGTACTGAATGTGGGCTTTGTTCCCAAACTGTGCTGAATGTGATGGTAAGGTGTTTTTGACCCCTGGGATTTGTTCCCGAACCACCTGTGGGCTTTGTTCCCGAACTATGTAGAGAGTGGGCTTTGTTCCCTGGGCTTTGTTCCCGAACTGTGTTGACTGTGGGCTTTGTTCCCGAGTTGTACTGAATGTGGGCTTTATTCCTGAACTGTACTGAATGTGGGCTTTGTTCCCGTTTTGTGCTGAGTGTGGGCTTTATTCCCGAACTCTGTGTTAAGAGTGGGCTTTGTTTCATGGGCTTTGTTCCCGAACTGTGTAGATTGTGGGCTTTATTCCCGAACTGTTGATTGTGGAATTTATTCCCTGAGTTTTGTTCTCGAACTTGTGTTGATTGTGGGCTTTATTCCCAAACTGAATTGGTTATGGGCTTTGTTCCCGAACTTATGTTGACTGTGGGCTTTGTTCCCGAACTGTTGATTGTGGGCTTTATTCCCTAGGCTTTGTTCCTAAAACTGCTGACAATGTGGGCCTCGACCCTGGGATTCATTCCCAAAACTGCTGACAACGTGGGCCTCGACCCTTGGATTCATTCCCGAAGCTGCTTATCTTTGCTGCTTGTTCATTTTCTTCAAAACCTGCGAACAAAAACAAAACAAAAATTGCGTGTATATGACGTGTATGCATGAATGTATTTCCTATTCTGATGGGTTAGGCCTTCCTTGTGCTCCTTGGTGCCATTTCCTACAAAAGTCTCTGATCACCCCATAGGTCTGCTGAATTGCTCAATTCTTTTTTGGTGGTTGTTCAGTCCTCTTTAGTCTCATTTGCTCAAGTTCTCGTTGTGTCCCTTATTTGCGGGGGTGGTAGACTAGTCGCCCCTAGACTTGGCTTAGCTTTCTGCTCTCTATTGTTTGCACTAGGTCAAGGTAGACCATGTGGTGTGACATCCCGTATCAACATACTATATTACAAGCTACAAAATAGTCCTAATAGTTATACATATCATTGTCCTCAAATAATGCTCAGTAATGAAACCAGAGAACCTTCAAAACACTCGATGCAACTCAAATCCAAGTCTTTGAATAAATGATCTAAGCCAGACTCAAAGTGTGTGTGTGCAAAGTTTCATCCCCAGGTAAGCCAAATCAATGATTTCGTCAAAAAATTGGGATCGCTGGGTCAAACCAACCTAGATGTCTCAATTATGCCCTGCAGTTGCTTTTCTGCGCTCAATGTCGTATGGTTTTCTTTCTCTTTTGTCTCTATTTTTTTCTTTTCATTTTGAACTTCTTTTTTTCTTTTTTTTTTAACACACCTACCCTTTAAGGTAGGATTTCTCCTCATGGTGGTCCTAATACTCGCCCATGGGTAGTTTCACGCTTATCGGTTATAGGTGGTTTAATTTTTTTTTTTTTTGCTTTAAAGACTTTTCTTTTATTTTCAACCATACCACACATCCTAACAAAAGCAAATCAGGATAGACATTTAGGCAAACGGTCATTCACCGACCTACAATTTCTTCAACTAGTCACTTTGCTAACTACTCAGGTTTTCACTTGTAAGAACCATAATCAAGTGATTACGAGTCTAAAATAGATCAATTACTCAAAGTATCAGATAAAAGCACATAAAGATTTTATCGTTTCTAAGATTTCACCCTAAAGCAAACCATTTCATCATCGGACGTATGCCAAACTATTAAGGACTAAAATCAAACAGTTTTTCTTTTTCTCTTTTTCTTTTTTTTTCTCGTTTCTTTTTTTTTTCTTTTTTCTCTTTTTTTCTCTCTTTTTTTTTTCTTTTTTTTGCCGAAGGCCCCCCAATGGTCTTTCTATTCTTGCCATAAAGTTTTCTGTTTCTTGATTTCATTTTCCCCGTTATCCATGTTTGCTAAACCCTTCTTGACAAAATTTTTATTTTTAATCTCTAACCCAACAGATATCTATGATGGCTTTTAAGACACAGAGGTTAACATGATGCATGTATGCATGAGATGCATGAGATGCGTGCGATGCATGGAATATATAAGTCGGCCCCATTATCATTTTAAAGCATTCAATCATACTATTGCGCGGTGCAAACTTGTCCCAGTTGAAAAGGCCTAACATGCTTACACTTTTGCGATAACATGGCTAAACAACTTCAAATGATAAAGGGTCTAAACATAAAATGGCCCATCGGTATTTTAGAAGCTTTTGGCCCAATTGTCATAAGAGGCGAGCTCGTCCCAGTTTAAATGGCCCAACAAGCCCATACCTCATGACAAAAGTCCAACTGAAACCAAATGACGATGGTCCTAAACGCAAGCATAACAGAATAGTTTCTATTGGTCCTACAACTACAGTTCATATGCGGGTTTATAGGGGTATAGACAAAGGCTCCCGCTGAACGAAGGATTGCCCACCACTAGGACTCCCCACTCAAGGGTTCAAGCGACCAAGTGAGCGCACCTTTTTTATACTTTAAGGTACGTGCCAACGGGTTATGGTGCGTGACTGACTTTCAAATGGATTTCTTATTGTAGATCCCTAGAGGGAGGGTGAAGCGAACTCTCTTAAATACCCAAGCCTCTTAGGCTCTTATCGCCTTGGTGTTAGGAATAAACAACAAGTCCTCCAAATTAGTCCATCACAGTAAGCTTCGAGTGAATGATCATCTAGGTGCATTCACAGCTTTTCCTTATAGAAAGGTAGTGAATGAAGGAAACACCAAACCATTACTTAGCTCTAACAATGCCTTTGATTAAACCCCTTTTAACCCACGGTAGACACAGTTAACTAAAGCACAAATCACAATCATTACAAGACATTATTTTGGGGCCGATTCTCTATCCCCAGTGGAGTCGCCAGACTGTAGGACACAGATCTTGACGACGCAGTTCTAGGCTCGCGGCCTAGTCGGGAGTACGGAATAGCCCGCGGGGGACTAAACCAGAGAATAAAGGAGTCGCCACCCGGTGTGAACCGGGAAAATGATTAAGGCCGCACTCACCCCTCGCAAGGGAAGACCTCAAACCGTTGGGTTCGGAATGGTCCCTTACTTATGCCACTTGTAATGAAAAGATTTGTGCAATAATCTAACCAAGTCTACGCAACATTCATACGCAAAAATAACCTACTTCTAAGTTCACGTGCATGAAAATAAAACCTATATCTAAGCTTGCATGCATAAAAGTAAGTCGTCATAACGGCAAACACACAATAACACACAATAATCTCATGAACACATTTAATTGTCAAACGCAAAAAATAAATAACAACCTAAACATAAACATAAATTAAATTCCTAATGCAAAAGAAATAACTAATCATGCTCGGAAATAACAATCTAAATCATACATAAGAAATAAATAACATACTAAACGACTATATCATGCTTAGAAAAATAAATAACATACTAAACGACTAAATCATGCATAAACATAAGATTGGATGAAACGAAATATGTGTGTCTCTCAAGTGGTACGTGGAGTTGTTTCCCAAGTACAAACTACACTACCGTCCATTCAGATTCGGCTACGAAATTTACGTATGAGTTTCCATCCGATATACCGCAAGAGAGAACACATATTCCATTCATCCGAAGGTCATATCATACACCAGTCAACAATACTCATGCAAAGTAAAATAAGAAAATAAGTAAAATAAATGAGAATGAATAAAAAAGGGTGCCCTCAGGTCTAACCTCATAAGTCGCCTTTTGGAAGTGCGTTACACGGCCGTCGGAAGGGTTGATGCTCCGTAACTTTTTCGATTTACTGGTTCCATGTTTTCCTTCGCCGCCTCACTATTTTGTCTTGGTTTCTTCACTGTTTCGGACTATTTTTGGATTGGTTCAGGGGATGATTTTTGGACTGGTTTTTGGGACTTTTTGCTCACTGTTTTTGGGTCGGTTTGGACTGTTTTCGGAGTGTTTTTGGGGGACTGTTTTCGGGGTCTGGTTCGACAGTTTGATGAGGGTCTGTGTGTTTGTTGCTGACGATAGGGTAAGTGGTCTAAAGGGCATTTGTTGATTCTTGTTGATGTAGGGTTTTGTTTGTGATTGTTGTCATGGTTTTGTGAAGTTCAGTGGGCTGCCGATTGTGTTTGGTGAGAAGAGAGAGGAGAGCTGGATTTTTTGATGAATTTGTGGTGTGTTTATGAGTGATGTGAGGTGTGTGTCGGTTTAGTGAAGTGTCCAGGCTAGGGTTTTTGTGAGGGTTTACTGGCTTATTTTTATCGTGCAGTGATGGCTAAGTTGAAGAATGGACGTGGTGCATGGGTTGGTGACGTGAGGACCTGGCTGTGTGCGTGGCTGGTTGGCTGCATGGGTTCATATTATCGTGTTCGGTGTGGGAGTCAGTTTGATGAGTTGCTCTCGGCTGATGAGGGACTGTTGTGCTGCTGAGTGCGTCAGGGCTTTAGGGTTTTTTTGTATTTGGCTTGTAGCTGCGAGTGGTGAGGGGAGTGTTTAGGTTTTATGCCGTGAGAGAGAGCAATGTGAGAATGTATTTTTATGAAGTTCCCATGTAGTTGTGCTCTTATCCTTTTAAAGGTTTGGTTTGTGTGTCTTTTTATAAGAGTGGGTTAGGGTTGTCCTTGTATGGGTAGGAGTCGAAGATTGTGTGATCATGGGGAATATTTAATTAGTCTGTTACAAGGAAATGATTTGTTTAGTTTAGGAAGGTGATTTATTTAGTTTAGGAAAGAGATTTGTTTAATTTAGGAAGGTGATTTGATTTGATTTATTTAATTTAGGCATGTGATTTATGTAAATTAGGAAGGGGATTTATTTGATTTAGGAATGAGATTTGTTTTGATTTTAATTGGCTTTGATTTAATTTATTTGATTTAATTAGATTTTTTATTTAATTTGTGACATGTGTTTTAAATGTTTTAATTATTTTTGGATTGGGCTTGGGCGAAATGGGCTTTGGATGGGTGCAATGTTTTTTTTTTGGGCCGAGTCTAACAGTTAAAAAAGAGACCAATCGAGCAGCTCCCGAGACTAAGCAAACGAATGAAATCTGGCAAGGTATTGATTTTTGAGTTTCCCTTCCGACGTCCATTTCCCGCGACTTGCGCGACTTATCGGGTAGTGCCTCCATATGAGGCTCATCATCGGGCTTCATGCAAAAATGCAGTGCCTACACTAAGTTATCTAGATCTTTGAACTATATTGAGTTCTTTCCTTTACTTCCTCAAAACTTCCTTATTCCTTTTCTAGATGGTCTTCCTTCCAGGGTCTTTTCATCTCTTAAGATGAACTCCCGTTAGGTTTCTTATGGTCGCTTATATCTATACTGGTAGGAACTACTTTATATCTCGTCGGTTCACTTTTTTTTAATGTCTCGAAGGGTTTTTATATCATTGTTCTGGTACTTTATGTCATAGTAGAGTCTATTGCTCATGAAGGGTAGGTATGAGATAGACTCTGTCAGGACAGCTTCCTTAACTAGTATCACGGAGGAGTGAGGATCTGGGTAGGTTGGGTTTTCATTGGATTCTTTGATTAGGGCAACCAATCGTTCTTCTGACGTCATTCAACTTATTTGCCTGCTGGCATGGGTTTGGGAAATCTAGAGTGTCTGCGTTTATGGCATCTTACATCTATTAAAAGCCTCTATGACTATTCCTGATTTCTTGCTTCTTCTGTCTTATAGTTGTCCTTGGTTATTGGGGAACTCGCTACCTATATGAGATGCTCAGGAGCTATTAAATATTCTTGGAAGAATTTTCCGATGAGGAAATGAATCTTATTTGGGGGAAAGAAACTTTGCTTAGATCTACTCGGCATTTTGCTATTGTCTAGGCTTACTATACTCTTCTTTACTACAAGTTCCGGTACTATCTTTTACTAACTAACTTTGTGCCTATGATTCTTCTACTATTTGGTTACTTTAATCATCTGCACGTCCTCTTTTACTTTTCTTACAGATCTTTCTTCCCACCTTCTAGGGTAACACTTCTTAGATCTCTAATATTTTAGTTTTATAGCTTGTTCTGAATCTCTGGTGATAGGCCGAGATAGTAAAGGGAAATTCTCAACATGGATATAGAATTTAGTTGTTCTCGCGAGGAATATTATTTGAATAGTTTGGGAAAGCTTACTAACCTGACTATGGATCTTAAGGACGTACTCGAGGATCAGATACTGGAGAGGTAGTGCCTCGTATACGGGTATCCCAGACATACATCGTATACCAAGCCTAAACACTCTGCCCACTGCAGTCACTGACTCCCTAGACCATGCTCTGATACCATCTTTGTAACATCCCCAATCCGGAAGATGTTACCGGCAGGGAATAAGCCATACCATTCCTATGAGCCTCTATTTCTCCAATTATAAAAAATTACTAATATTCTTTCCTTTAATTATATATCATATGTATGGCCCGTGGCCGAAACTTATCAACTGAACATGCAACTCAACTTCAATAATTGAATACATAAAAATCATATTTTTATAATGATCGTCACATAATCAGAAACTAATACATGACTTTTATTTGAGTCTGACTGGACTGTTACTCTTTCTGACTTGAACTGGTGGACTCCGAACCCTAGTGACTGCATCAGTATCCGTCATCTCGAGCTCGTCCTCCGAGAATACCTACGAAACAAGGAAACTAAGAGTGGGGGGTTAGATCATTGTACGATCTAAGTGAGTGGACGCAAAACTTAAAATACAGTTATAAAATATTTGGTTCTAAAATTGAAATTTCCAGAAATAAATTTATATGAAAACTCTTTATCTGAAAACTTCATCTGAAATCTCTTTAATAAAAACTTATCCTTTTGAAATCTGTTTTTGAAAGTCTAATTTGTAAACTTATATCTGAAAGATCTATATTGAAAACTAATTCTGAAATGTCTGTTATCTAAAAACTGATATGTCTCTTAAAAACTTGACGTATGGGGGCGTTATTTATCGTCGTCCCCCCATACGCCTAACTGGAGCCAGGAGTGCAAATCCATGTCTTTGGAGCGTTACGTATCGTCGTCCCCCAAAACATGCCACTATTGTCCCTGAAACTAGTGGTCTTGAGGCGTTACGTATCACCGTCCCCCAAGCCACTGAACTAGAATTGGGGGTGCGGATCTATGTTACCCTCCATGTTCTGAAACTAGGATCTAGAGGCATCTGTCATCCTAGTCCTGAACTAGGATCTGGGGGCGTTATGTATCACCACCCCCAGTCCTCTATATGTGCACATGTCTCTGTTCGTCAATTCCATGTCTATACGAGTTACATACTGAGGTGGGTTTCTCCCCATACCTCAAAAACCATAAATCTCATATCTGAAAAACATTTCTATCTCAAGCGTAACTTAAAAATAAACTTTCATGAAATAACTTTAGCAAAAATAATCTAACGCCCTAAAGCGTAAAAATATAAGTCTGAAATGAAAGTATAACAGAATGAAATTCATTTTAAAATAAGAGTGTTCACTCAAAGATTGGAATCTGACTGGTGCTATATCGATTCGTCGAAGAAAAATGTGATTCATACAATGGTCTATAAATGGTAACTTGGTTAGATTACGAACCATGAGATGAGTTTTCATAACTGGGCTAAACTTTTTCAATTCAAGTCTGTGATATCGTCACTTAGTATTCATGCTTGGAATAAAATGCAATGTATGTATGCAAACTGATACGAGACCCTAAGCGTGGTCTCTAACATGCTAAGGTGGAACTGGGATAGTTTAAAACTATTTTAGGAAAATATTATGCCACGCATCGCAACACAAATCCTTACGTGTCGTGACGCGCAACATCCAAAGATGTGTTGCCATTTTTTCCTTTAACGTCGCGATGCGACGCCCTTCTATGTCGCGACACGAGCCAGTTTCCAGGATTTTGTTTTTGTTTCTTCATGATCATCCAATGCACAATACCATATTACAATCCATTTTAACATTTCCATACTAAAAATCAATGTACAATACATCATACATCACTCGATCTCACATACTCTAAACCAATATCTCATCAATAATCAACTTTTAATCCATTTAATATATTTCCCAAAGTTATACCAAAAACTTAACAAGTTGGGGTTTATCAACATATCCATTGTCTTAATACAAAAATCACACAATCATCATCACACCCAAGCTTACAACCTAATACAAGTATCAAATCATCAAAATTTAATATTTCACAATTTGGGTCAAGGATTTCTTTCCTCCTTTCGATTTCCAACATTGTCTAAGCCCTCCATTGTTACTCATCTTCTTTTATTTTCCTATTCTTCTATTTTCTTCTTTCTTTTTTTTTCCTCTATCTTCTTCTTCTTCTTCTTCTCTTCTTCTTCTTCTTCTTATTCCTCTTCTCTCCCACATTTTTAGTTCGTTCTTTCTTCACTCCAATTTTTCTTTTGGTAGTGGGAAATGATATCTCTTTTTATACCAGGGCCCATATGAAATTTTCACTTCAAAATAATTATGTAGAAACTTAGAGAAACTTGAAGAATTTTCTAGATTGGTCTGAGCATTATTCATCTTGATTTTTGACTTTCATTTTATACTTACTTCTGGTTCAAATTTAGAAAAATATTCAACGCGAAAGTTGTAGATCTCGATCTCATATTTCCGATGATATAAAATTCATAAAAATTGGAGTTTGTATGAGAATACATCGTCAAGTTTCCAAGGCACAAATCTCATGTCGACATATCCATGATTCCTTACAACTGATGCGATCCACCCAGGTGATCGGCTTTGGAAAATGTCCTTAAGAATCGTGACTTTACTCAAATGGATACCTAAACCCCTTATGGTATACATATGGGCCGATGGATCTCATCTTGCTTCGCACTTGATTACTGAGTACATCGGTCTATAACCAACGAATATCCAGAGGCCAGACTATGAAAGGTTTCTGACATACATGGCATCTCACACAAAATCAATGTTATCCTATAGTCAAAGGATTACATATACTACTCGACTCGAGAAGATTCCTATTAACGATGGTGTGTATTTCCAACTATTAGGAATCACCTATGAGTCATTCAGTATTCGCTTCAACGAATACCCACATGTCTATACGAGTTTCCAAAACTCATGGTACATCGGGTTAAACCATTGGAACTTCAATTCCAATATATGACATGTGCTAGTCTTCTAGGTTATAGGAATTCGACCGTATTCCAAAACCAACGACTATAAATATTTACTTTAAGAATAGTTTACAACTAGTGTCAAGACTATTCTAAGGTCGATGTCATTCTTAGCATATCTTTACATCAATCTAATACGCATAATGACAATACCATTAATGAGGTATGAAATAAAAAATGTGTAGTTATTTTATTAATAAATAATAAAATATACAATTCTGATTGGCACTCCAAACACCAACTCCATCAAACTCCCACTTGCTTAGTGCCAATTTGGATGGTACCATAGTCTCATCTCCTCCACATGTTTATCGAATAACTTATGAGGTGAGGCCTTTGTAAGCGGGTCTGCTATGTTGTCTTGTCCTTGAACCTTCAAGACCACTATGTCTTTTCGTTCAATTATCTCTCTAATTACGCGGTATTTCCTTTCCACGTGTTTAGACTTGGAATGAGCCATCAGCTCCTTAGCCTGTGCAATGGCTCTGTTATTATCACAGTACAATGGGATCTAATCTGCAATACTAGGCACAACGTCAAGTTTTGTGGTGAAATTTCTAATCCAAATAGCTTCTTTAGCAGCTTCTGAAGCCGCTATAAATTCCGCCTCAGTGGTGGAATCAGTCGTTGAGCCTTGCTTTGAACATCGCCAACTAACAGCATCACCGTTAAGGGTAAATATGTATCCTGATGTAGATTTTCTAACATCTGGATCTCCTTGGAAGTCGGAGTCTGTATAACCTTTAACTTGTAGCTCATTTTCTCCATATATCAGAAACTTATCATTGGTTCCTTTAAGATATTTTAGGATATGTTTCATGACTGTCCAATGATCATTACCTGGATCAGATTGATATCGGTTAGTCACACTGACACCGAAGCTGATGTCAGGTTTAGTAAATAGCATAGAATATATTATGCTTCTAATACAAGAAGCATACGACAAGTTAGACATCTTAACTCTTTATTCCTCAATTTGAGGTGCCATTTTCTTTGAAAGATGTACGCCGTATCGAAAAGATAAATTTGCTGTCTTGCAGTTGGTAAAACTGTACCTTTCTAACATCTTATTTATGTACGTCGATTGTGACAACCCTATAAGCTTCCTAACTCTATCTCGATAGAGCCTTATACCTAGTATATAGGAAGCTTCACCCATATCTTTCATAGAGAAGTTCTTGTGCAAATGTAGGCTTTCACACTTTGCATCATCCCTATATCATTTCCTATGATAAAAATGTCATCTACATACAAGACTAGGAAAACTATCATGCTCCCATTAACTTTCTTATAAACACATGTTCTTCCTCATTTTTGATGAATCCATATAATCTAATTATCTCATCAAAACGACGATTCCAACTTCGGGATGCATGTTTAAGTCCATAAATATACTTTTGGAGCTTACAAACCAAGTTTGAAGTCTCACTGGATACGAAACCCTCTGGTTGTTCCATATAGATATCCTTTTTCAAGTAATCCATTTAGGAAAGTGGTTTTCACATCCATCTTCCATATCTCATAGTCGTGATATACAACAATGGTTAAAAGAATCCTAATGGATTTTAGCATGGCTACTGGTGAAAAAGTTTCCTCATAGTCAATCCCAGGACGTTGAGTGTAACCTTTCGCTACCAGTCGGGCCTTAAAGGTTTCCACATTTCCATCTGGCCCTCGCTTCCTTTTGTAAACCTATTTACAGCTAATAGGTTTAACTCCTTTAGGAAGTTCAACTAAGTCTCGGACTGGATAGGCATGTATTGAATCCATTTCGGATTTCATGGCTTCTTGCCATTTTCTCCAATCGATATCCAATATCGCTTCTTTATAAGTAGTCGGATCTGTTTCCTCCAAGAGGAGAACATCAAGGCTCACATCAGATGTTAAAAATAATGTCTTAGGAGGCCTTGATATTCTATTCGACTTACGTAGAACTTGTGTTGTAGATCCTTCATCTAATTGGATCTCCGGTTCCATCTCAGGTTCCTTAATGTTGGGATCAATCTCATCAAGTTTAATCTCTCTATAATTCTCAACTTCTCTTAAAAATTACTTTTCAAGAAAAGTTGCAAAGCGAACAACAAATACATTTCGTTACTCGAACTCATAGAATTGATATCCTATGGAATTATCATGATATCCAATGAATCTACATTTATACCCTCTAAGTGCTAGTTTATCTCGTTACGCAATTCTAACGTATACAGGACAACCCCAAATCTTTAAATGCATATGACTTGGATTTCTACTGAACCATATTGATAGGGGGTCATAGAAATAGCTTTCGATGGAACCCTATTAAGTATGTATGCAGCAGTTTGTAAAGCGTAACCCTAAAGATAATAAGGAAGATCTGTATAGCTCATCATAGATCACACCATATCCAATAATGTACGATTTCTTCAGTCAGACACACTGTTGTGTTACGGTTTTCCTGGTAGGCTATATTGGGCAAGAATTTCATTCTCCTTAAAATAATTTCTGAATTCTTCACTCATGTATTCACTGCATCGATCTGATCTAAGGCACTTGATGAATTTACTGGTTTGTTTTTATACTTCATTTCGAAATATTTTGAACTTGTCAAATGTTTCCGACTTATGTTTCATCAGATAGATATATCCATATCTAGACTTGTCATCTGTGAAAGTCACAAAGTATGTGGAACCATCATAAGCGGCATGATTTAATGGACCACACACATCGTTGTGTATTAGCTCCAGTAAATCTCCAGTACGGTGTCCAACACCTTGAAATTAGGCCTTTGTCATCTTTCCTTGGATACATGACTCATAAATCGGATAAGGATCTAAGGTAAGATTTTCAATCAAACTATCATTTAGCAATTTGGATACACGTCTAACATATATGTGGTCCAATCTTATATGCCATAATTCAGTATTATTTAATTCAGACTTCCTACTTGTATTTTTCTCTATATTAAAGACATATATATATAATTCCAAAACATAGTGACCATTTGATAAAGAACATTCACTTTTCAATAAATTATCTTTATCATATAAACATAAGGTTTCATCCTTAATGTTTATTTTATATCCCTCTTTATCTAATATTGGCAGTGATATTATTTGTTTGATAAGTGAGGGAACATAATAACAGTCATACAAATCTAATTTATATTTATTTGGGAGATCTAAAACATATGTTCCTATGGCCTTGAATCCAATGTCTCGTCATTGCCAACTCTAAGCTGGACCTCCCATTTATTTAGCCTTCTTTTAACCCTCATTTCCTGCAGGGAATTGCAAATATAAGTAGGACTGCCAGTGTCTAACACCCATCCACTATTTGCATCTAAGGCTAATGAGATGTCAATAATTGAAAAAATATAAAGCGTACCTGAAGATCCTAGTTTTCCTTTAAGTTCTGGACAGTTCTTCTTCCAATGTTCATACTTCTTGCATTGTAGACATTGATCATGAGCTACTTTCGGTTTTGCGCCATTGTGCTTCTTGGAGTTTTTCTTTGATATCTTCTTCTTCCCCATCTTTATTTTCTTTGACTACTCAGAAGTCTTTGAAGAGCCAGCTCTACCATTAAGATATAGTGTGGGGTTTCCTTTCTTCAAATCTTGCTCCACCATGCATAGCATGTTATGAAGTTCTTCTTATGTGGCTTGCATCGAATGCATATGGAAATTTAATACAAAGCCAGCATAAGAACCAGACAAAGAAGACATAATCAAATTACTGCCCAGTCGTTCATCAAACACAATGCCATGTCGTTCCAGATATCGAATCTGGTCGATCATGTTCAAAACATGAGTGCTGACAGCTCCTACCTCCTTGAGTTCAGCACGGAACAATTCCTTAGACCTTCGATAAAGTTCCATCTTTTGATTTTACTCGAACAACTCCTTGAGTGTTCACATGATGCTCCAAGCATCCGGTACTTCAATGTACTATCTCAGTAAATTTGGAACCATCGATCCCAAGATGCAGCATTTCACCTTCAGGTTATCATCCTTTCATCTATCAAAAGTTTATCGGTCTTTTGGAGTGGAGTCAGGATCGATATCAACAGGTAGTGGATTGATCGTGACATAAGTCAACTTTTCATACTCCAAGACAAGACATATGTTCATTTCCCATTCGAAATAGTTATCGGCTCCTTTTAGCTTATAGGAATCCAAAAGTTTCATCAATGAATTAGCGGCAACCATCTACAAGACAATATTTTTGAGTAGTAGCAGAACAGTTTTCATTTCAAAAGTGATAACACTAATTGATTAGGAATTTTAAATCTATTAGTGCCCTCTCACTACTTTATGTAATTCTGTAATCTCCCTTAATGGAAAAATAGAAATTTGACAATCAAAATTTCATAGCGGGAAGTGGATCCCATGACATTTACTCCAGCCTCACACTAATGATGATATTGGACTTTATAAACTCATTAGGTAGACCTATAAGGTCAATCACTTCGTGTGACTCATTGTTTGGTCCTCAACTATTTCTTATCCTCACACTAATGACGATATTGGATTAAGACGTGTTCTAGATGTATACTTGTCAATGTCCACTAATGAGCTTCGTATGTACACCATCACACTAATGATGATATTAGGTGACTACGTTAACTCATCACGCTACATCTAACATTTTACCGGAGCGACCTAAGTTCTGAGCACTTATACCCTCACACTAATGACGATATTGGATATAAGTAGTAAGAACCCATTCATCTCTATATTGACAAGACGGATCATCCAATAATGCTACAACATTATTAATACTATTACTTAAATAAAGTAATCACCTAATCACGGGAGATTTATGACAATCAAGTCATTAACTTAATTAGGTCAAAGTTTTAATTTAAAACATGCAATACATATCCAATATGTCTTATGCATAATTAAATTAAAATTACTATGGCATGGATTCAAAAATATGTGTTTTGTGGTTAAGCCTTGCTACTGATACCATTCTGTTGGGCAGTTGTGGAACCAATAGGGTCGGATCGGTGCCCCGGACAGCAGAAATGGGTCTAACCCATGGAAATCAATTATGGTGTAATTTTAAATTATTTAATGATATACTATATTCCATTATGAGTGTATAGGAAAAAATTGGGACTGAATTGGAGTCCGGAAGCTCCAGAACGAGAGAAAACAAAATCAGTGCGCTTAGAGCGTACCCTCGCGCGCTACAGTGACATGCGCATGATTCACTGTAGCACACAACACACTTTTTTTAATTGTTTCTTTCAATTCTTTTGTTTTTAAAAAATAAAGCTTCAGCTCAGAGAGCTGAAACAATTAGGGCCTATTATCCTAATAGCTTCCGATCTTCCCTTAACACTTCAAAAACACCCAAAACTAATTTTTAATTTCAAAACCAACATTAACACATGTTATAGAATAAAATTCAAGTTTTTCAAAATATCAAATATTTTTACAAAAATATAAATTTATTCTAAATACGTATTTGCGTAAATTTTGAATCCAATACACAAACCATTTTAGCATGTTGTGTTTATACTTTTAAAGTATCCTAACACAATTGATTAGCCTTATTTCAACATTAAGGTATGTGATCATGCATCTAATACACAAATGAACATAGCTTAGGAGAAGATCAATCATTACCTAGTAAGCATAATGCAAGATCCAATCTACTTCTCTTTTGTTGAAGTTGTTGGAGAACCTCCAAGGTGTGTAAGCTTGACTCCAAGATCTAATCTTGTTTACAATACTAGCAAGTTTTACTTCAATATCCAATCTTGATTTCTCCTAGATGAAATGTTGTAGAGACCTCACAAGCTTCTCTAAACACTTCTCTAACTTAGGCTAATTTCTCTAAGAATTTGCTTGTATTTGTACTTGTAATTAAAACCTTTCTAAAACTTGCTATTTATAGAAAAATTTAGGCAATTTTTAATTAATAAAAGTTGTAATCAACTTTTAAGTGGGCTTAATCCAATTTGTCCCAATATGTATAATTAGGTGTGACTAATCTCCATTGTCTCCCACTTTAATTTAATCCAATTAAATCAAGCCAAGGATTAGGAAATGGATTAGTTCAATGTCTGCCACTTTGATTTAATCCAATTAAATCAAGCCAAAACCACCTATTATTACATACTTAAAATTACCATAATATCCTCAAATGGTAGAGATAATTATGATTTTACAATTAAGCCCTTGTGTAATTATTGAATTAGTCCAATTAATCCAATTAGGTCAAAGTAAATAATCAATGTTATCCAATAACCTTGATTATCTTAGTTGATAATTATAATATCGAATATTATCTTTTATCAAAATTAATCGGTTACCCAAGTGCTCAATGAGTACACTTCATATTGGGATTCTCTAAGTTCAGACACGTTCGTCATATAAGCCTAGCTAATATGTACGCAATTCGGCCACCTCCGAATTCGCGAAGAACACGAACGACCTTTCTGAACTATACAAATCAAGGTCTTCACATATGTTTAACAATCCCTCCATCTTAGGCTATCCGGGTCATTCTTAGGAAATATAGAATACACCGTCAAGTTTCCAAGGTGCACATCTCATGTCGACATGTCCACGATTCTTTACAACTAATGCGATCCACCCTAGGTGATCGACTTTGGCCAAAGTCTTTAAGAATCATGACTTTACTCACATGGATACCTAAACCCCTTATTGTACACATATGGGTCGACGGATCCTATCTTGCTTCGCACTTGATTACTGAGTGCATCGGTCCATAACCAACGAACATCCAGAGGCCAGACCATGAAAGGTTTCTGACATACATGACATCAAAGTGTGGAGGATCTCACACAAAATCAATGTTATCCTATAGTCAAAGGATTACATATGTTACTCGACTCGAAGAGATTCCTATTGATGGTGGTGTGTACTTCCAACTATTAGGAATCACATATGAGTCATTCAGTATTCGCTTCAACGAATACCCACATGTCTATACGAGTTTCTAAAACTCATGGTACATCGGGTTAAACCATTGGAACTTCAATTCCAATATACGACATGTGCTATTCTTATAGGTTATATGAATTCGACTGTATTCCAAAACCAACGATTAGGAATATTTACTTTAATAATAGTTTACACCTAGTGTCAAGAATATTCTAAGGTCGATGTCATTCTTAGCATATCTATACATCAATCTAATACGCATAATGACAATACCATTAATGAGGTATGAAATGAAATATGTAGTTATTTTATTAATAAATAATAAAATATACAATTTAGATTGGCACTCCACGCACCAACTCCATCAGTGGCATGGTTACTTATTGAGTTTTTATAACTTACACCAAACCAGTTGGCTAGTTTTACAGGTTGTTTACCGGATGGGTCAACCATTTCATCTTTGTAAGTCATGCTCGAGACACGGATCACCAAAGTGGCAGTCACCATCGTAAGTGTCCTGGGAGAATTTTTAGAAGTTTAGTGTATTTGATTTATTATTTTGTTTGTCATGCTGAGCACGCCATTTATAATAAATAAATTTTTTGATTGCTTATGATGTTGTGGGCGCAGAACCCTTGAGTGTTGATAGATGATGTAGGCACGAAGCCCTTAGGGTATGATTTTGATGTGTTTTATATGGACCTAAGGTCCTCTTGTTTGTTGATGTTTTCTTAGATTCCATTTTGATGCTGGACTATGATCCATATTGTCCAATTTAAGGATATATCATGCTCCATTTTCTATAAATTTGGAGGCTTATGGATATGGGTCAATCCTGTCTCCTTTCGGTAGCACCTTGACTCTGTCTAGGTGTTACAGTTATGGTATCAGAGCAGAGGTTTCGGTGTCGGTGACTGCAGCGCTATAGGGTATCTGATCATCTGAGTAAGTTTTCTATTACGTATAGATCATCGTAACTTGATTTGATTTCTGGTATATGGTATGATGTGTTATGATTTTGATTGATATGGATTTTGGATTATCTGTATATGTTTGTGTACTATGAATATATATATGTGTAAGGGTATACTAA
>SKCR01054749.1:0-33308 GCA_019454045.1 Zanthoxylum bungeanum | reverse complement strand
AAACCTTAGAAACCTGACCCGAATTTAAGGAAAACTTATAAAATCTCCAGTTGTCCTGACTCTTACACATAAACGCACCTCATATACACAAACATAAGATTTAATAATTAAATCATAAATCATTTGTCATTATACCACAATCTATGGGTGTTCACATTTTTTTATTTTTTTTGGAAACGATGGAAACCCCGCCACCAAACCACCCATTCTGGGCCGCGGTGCAGGTAATGTTGGTTAAATTTAGTGTCATCAAACAGTAATATAACTTGCAAACAAACAGATCAAAACAGCAAAAGTAGATCTAGATGCATGAAACCCTAAAACCAGAAAATCTTCAAACAAACCAGAAAATGGAGAATACAGAGTTGTCCAAGTCGAGATGATCTCTGTCCTTAAGAACTTATTGGCTCCGTCACAGGTGCTTTACGGATTCGTTTTGCCAACGTTCTCCCAGGATTACTTGGAATCTTCTTGTTCAAGGTGCACTCCTTAACAAGTATGCGAACTTGGAATCAATGGTGAATCTCTCTCAAAACAAGGAAAACATAAATGCCTTTAAAGTTGGTGTCTTTCTGAATATGTCTTTTTCTATATGTCTAATATTGGAATTAAAGCCTTCTTATATAAGGCATGGAGGGGTGCCAATAGGGCACCCCTTGGGGTGGGTTGCAACCCTCCAAGGATTGCAACCTCTCATACACCCCTAGGGAATTCCAATAACATACATATCCATATACATCTCATATTTAATGAATTTTGAGGAATTTGCAACAGGTAAAACCACCGGCTGTCCCAGACTCTTACAAGAAGTGTACCCCCTGGATTCGAACCCAGAACCTCAAGGTGAGATCCTAGACCCTACACCACCAAGCCACACCCCTTGGGGACTATGGGTGTTCACATGCTAATGCTTTATTAAATTTTCATGTATAGTACAATCACTAGGTAAGTCTCCTGTATGTGAGGAAAGTCAGTATGACTCCTCTCAATTTTTTTCAACTGTTAGTAAATAATAAAAATATCCTTTGAATTTAAAAATTAAACTCGTAAAAATTATAAAACCCTCTTCAGAAAATCTTTTGATTTCACCCCAAAGTACAATTAACTTGTGATTCATATGAGGCTATGGAAGTTCACATGCTAATGCATTTTTTAAATTTTCATATATAATCTTGTATGTCAGGGAAGTCAGTTGACTCCCCTCAATTTTTTTCAACTGTTAGTAAATAATAAAAATATCCATTGAATTTATAAATTAAATCCTTACAAATTATAAAATCTTTCATACAAAACTCCTAACTGAATACCTCAATACTCCTTTCTTTATTTACAACTAGTTTTTTAACATGGGAAAAGAATAAAACCCCATGATGTTTAATAAAATTAAGCAAAATTATCTCCCGTATTTTAATTTAAGCGAAATCCTCTCCCGTATTTTAATTTAAGCGAAACTCATTATATTTAAAAAATCTTAAATTTTATTTTAAAAAATCATGAATCTCGATCGGGGTTTAAGATCCCTAATCATTCGGTTCAGAATTCATAATAATTTTTAATTTCAAGTCAAAAACCGATCTAGATTATAGATGATTTTGTTTGTTCATAATCACAATGAGGAAGGGACTGGACGAGATTAATGTGGGAAAAGATGCCTCGAATGTCATTCATATATCATATTTTACAATAAAAATAAAAAATATTTATAATAAAATTCATAATATGAGGGTTTTGTTTAATTTTAAAATATTATGGGATTTTAATTTCATTTCACCAAACAGCACCGAGTTTGCTATTTTTCCCTCTTTAACATACAAATTGAGTTATTAAACTAAAATATAGATGAATAAATAACTTAGATAGAATCAAATGGCCATACCTAAGGCCACAATTTACGAGCTTATGATCATATTATATACGCCTTAAGCATTATCCAAAAACCAAAACCTGCACATATCACAATGCATATATCATTATTTAGCTTAATTACTCCGGCGTGTTTGATAGAGGGTCTATAAGGGGCGTGGTTTTGTGGTGTTGGGTTGATGATCTTATCTTAAGATATTGAGTTCGAATCCAGATAGTGCGTTTTTTGTAAGAGTATGGAAGGGCCGGTAGTTTTACATGCTCCGCTTAAATCCCGAAAGGGGTGGTTTAGCGGTGGGGTTTCTAACGATTTCAAAAAAAAAAATGTTTGATGGAGACGTCTCGAATGGGCGTGATTTGGTAGTATATGGTTCGACATCTGATCTTAAGATTCAGTGTTCAAGTTCAGTGAGTGGGTTTCTTATAAGAATATGGGACAAACAGATATTTTACCTACTCTGCTTAACTCTTGATAAGATGATCTGACGGCATAATTTCCGACATTAAGGAAAAAATTAAAAAATTGATGGAGGCTTGAGGCTTCTTTCACTAGATATTAAAAATAAAAATATATTTGTAATACAGCAGTCATGTTTCAGTGTTACAGGAATGTCATAGCTGACACATCAATTTAACAAAAATGATGTTTCTATGATAATTTTTACAACCGTGTATTAGTGTATAAATAGAAATAAATTTACTCCGTTTTTACGCTTTCTGTTTTTTCAAATATATTTGATTATAACTGGGCTCTTCGCCCAGTGGTGGTGGACTTGTGCTCTCCTATCCCTGCAGTGGCATGGAGTCAAAAATTTCTCTCAATTTGAGAGTTGAATATTCTCATTTTGTTTGGAGTAGAATTCTCTCAATATTTGAGTGGGAGTTGATGTTTCGTCTTTGATAGACGTAAAATTCTAGATGTACTTCAATATTTGTATTCAATATTTAAGTAGATTTCAGATTATATATCTGTATATTTATATTGTATTCAAAATATATTTGATTATACAAAATATTATATAAAGTGTTATATACATATAATTATTGTTAATTTAATGTAAGGAAACTATCCATACAGCACCTCATGCATATTGCACGTAACCACAATGGATTTTTGACAATGACAATGAACCATTTCTGATTTATGTTTTATATTAATGAGTAATTTTTTCTTTAATAGTGTTGAGTAAATAATGATATTTGAATGATATTTTTCTAAAATTATTACATTGTAGTGATTTTTAATACAAAATAAAATAGTGAGGAAGTAAAATGACATGATGGTGCAAATATAATATCCAAAAATTAAAAATAAAATTAAACTGTAGTGGCTCCTTTAATATATGCTTCTGGAACCTAATTGCATTATCAACTTTGGCTAATTTACATATATACTCAATGGATTATTGTTGTCTGTGATGATCCGTTTTTATTTCACAAGTATGGCTGTAGTTTTTTTTTGTTTTTTTGAAATATCAGAAATTCCGCCGTTAAATTATCCGATCCGAACTTAAATTGAGCAAGTAAAATTCATGACTGTCTCAGACTCTTATAAGAAATGCACATCTTAAACTCGAACTCATGACCTGACAATCAAATTTTAAGTCATTTTTCATCAAGTCACATTCCTTCAGAAGTATTCTTGTAGTTGTCTTTGATTTTGAGCAAACACGAGTTGTCTTGAGAAGGAAAGAGGCGATTATGATTACATTGTAATAATTTTTTTTTTGAAAATCTCCTATATCAGAAAATTAAATAAAATTTAAATAACCCTAAATTTTTAAATTAACTTTTAGGTTGAGTCCCATAAATATCAACAATAATTATTCAATCAAGACCAAACAAAAGCTTTTTCTTTTCTTAATTATTCGGTGGAGTCAGTCAAATCTAAGTCGATATTTTTCTTTAAGAAGTTATTTAGAGGTTTATGTTATGCATATCTAAATAATTTTAGTCGTGTTTCTTGCATCTTTCTTCTAATTGGTACTACACCCACTTTCTTCATAATTTATTAATTTATAATTATATTTCTCCCAATATATCCACACATCCATATAAACATATCATTTTCAGTTATCCTGATTTTTTGAATGTTGGTGCTTTATTGACTAACATGTTAGGGGATCGTGGGCTGAAGCTGACACACAAGTAAAATGAAATTGAGAATAATTATTAATTTAGAAGGCTTCATCTACCATATAACCGTACAATAATAATTATAGGAGACTTAGTCTACCATAAATATTAACAAAAAAATAAAGAAATGAGACATAAATTTAACATGGTAAAATACTCAATGTGAGGGAAACATTTACCAGTAAAAATAAAATGATTTCATTCACTATAATAGACAGAATTTTACAACACTCAATCAAGAGATTTATAGAAATTGATAAATAATTAAAATATTAAATATTAAAATGACACAGGGTCACAGGGAGGCTCAATTAAAATTAATGATATAAATTAAAAATAAAAATAAAAATTGAATAATTTGATTATGGGACCCCAAAAACAATAATGAAATACACTAGGCGGCATAAATATACACGGCACCTTAAATTGAATTATATTGCATTACATCCCTTTTGTCTCTAGTTTAAACCATAAACATAAATGACATGTTTATTGCCTTCTTGACTTTAAATTATACACTAATAGCTACTAGCTAGCTAGCGATGCATTGTGTCACCGGCCGAACTTTGGTGTCACCAATTAGGTCTATGCGACACTTGTTAACGTTGTGTCTAACAAGTCAACCTAGGATTGACCCTGCAAGGTCGTACCCATGGTTAGCCATCTATATAATGTGAACATTATTAGGCAACAAAGTAGAACATACATCGATAAGCACACATCTACGGGCACATGATAATGAAGCACATATTAGACATATTGCATACACATTCAAGCATCACATTTGGACAAAGCAATTGGAAATAAAAAGGAAGCATGTTTCATTAAGTAAGCCAACTAAGGGCGAATGAGTACACAGCTAAAGCCTCTAGTATGCTGGTGGCCAAGGCCCTTCTAAGGTGTCCGGGTCACCCCCCCTAAAGAGGTTTTAAAGACATTGCACAAGTGACACTAGGAAACACACATGGTGTTTGAGTTGTCACCCCCCCTAAAATAGAAAATAAAATAAAATAATAAAAATACAAAAGTGCACCCTAACACCACACGCAAGCGGCCATGGGCAAGACATGGGCCCTTGACAAGCTTGGAGGGTAGGTGCGTTACACATTGCATGCCATATTGTCCACTCATTATTTAATTTTACGGCACAAACATATTTCAGAATCTTGCTAGCTACAGTACCTACATATATTAATGATTGAAGATTTTTATAGGGTGCTTTGAAAATTAAAGGATCATTATATCTGAACCTCATATCCTTGAATGAAAGAACTTGTGAGACTATAATTTTTTATTTATTTATTTTTTATTTTTTATTTTTGAAAAGAGAACTATATATTTTGAAACAATGTTCAAATTACAAGCAATAAGAGAGGGAAAAATTATCCCTCCAAAAATCTGAAACATGATAGTTACAGGCAACTTTTGACAAACAAAAACGAAGCCTCAACATTATAATTTTGAGGTTTAAAGAAGATCATAAACTGATCTGAGTTTCTTATCGAATCTGAATCTCCATGATGATCCATGATATTTCTTTGAAGCTGGGGATAGTGCCTTTAATCAGATCCACTACATTTTTAGCATCCGATTCGATGAATAGCGGCTCAAACCCATATGCGTGGCAATCTTAATCCCCATCTTGATCGCTTGAGCTTCTGCTGACACGGGATCCTCTGTGTATTTCGCTTGATCTACGGAAACCCTAACGATTTCATTCCTATGATTTATAAATATTGCTCCCATGCCAACCGTATTGCTTGAGGCTTGATCCATGCATCTACACTCACTTTGAACCAATCCTCTGAAAAAGATGACCAGTGAGTTGCCCTTTGAGTTTGAAAGTACATGAGTATCAGCTCTTCCTGACACTTGGTGGTCTCAGCTACCTCGCAAATGCTCTCAACTCGTGACATGATCTGTTGAACTGAGGAAACTGTCTTCTGGGATAACAGTTGATTTCTAGCCCCCTAAACAACCCACATCAGAGCTATTACATATTTAAGCTCTTCCTTATGAAGGGTTTCGCAACATCTAGCGATCAACAAAACTGATTGTGCTATTCTTCACTATCTTAACTAAATTGAAAAACTTTGAACTTCGCCAGCACTCTTTAGAGAACTTACATAGGAAAATCATGTGTATGATAGTCTCTTTAGCTTTGCCCACCTCTGGCAATTGTCCATCGGAGTAATCTTCTTTATGAAAAAGTTTGAACCTGAAGGCAGTAGTCCTAATATGCATCTCCAAATAAAGATTTTGATTCTTGCAAGGAGTGCAATATTCCAAATCCCCAACCAAAATCTGGAATCAGTTGAGGAGCTACTCCCTCTATCCTGAAACTTGTCATCATAAGCTACACGGTATGCACTTTTTACTGAAAAACAACCTCTTTTGTCATAGTGCCAGCAATACCTATCTTTATGAGGCTGTCTAGGGAGAGGGATTTTCAGTATCTCTTTCACATCTACTTCCAGAAATCTCTCCCTTAACATGCCTTCATTCCACTTGAGGTCACTGTCCAGCAAAGTCTCTATCTTGCATTTTTATCCAGGGTAGGGGTTGAAATAGGTTTAAAGGAAGTAGGTCCGGGATTCAAAAGCTTTCATAAATTAGAGCTTTCTTCCCATCCCTTCCACGCCATCTCATACCATTCATTAGCAGATTTCTTCCCAAATAATACTTCTCCAGACGAAGGATGGGTTATTAGGGTTTTTTATGGCGCTATTTGAAGAAAAGATATGGGGAATTGTGTCGCGTTAAATTTGAGACGTGATATTATAACAACAACGTTCTTTTTTGCTCTTGTTTTTTTGGTTTTTTTTTTCAATTACATTGAAAAGCTTCAAAATTCTCGTGATAGAATAAGAATTTGAAGTAATGTGTCGAAGAAAATGTAATATTTAGTGTGAATTTTACACCAATTTGAATAATATATATATATATATATTTATTTATTTATCTATTGACGGGCGATTTTCATCACAGTGGCAGTTTCGAGATAACTCTCCCGAGACAATCCTCCTTCAACCTTGAATTTGTTTGGTTATGAACTTATGGGAGACCAAAAGCAAATATAGCAAAAGATAAAGAGAACACAAAATCGACAAAGAGAGTTTTAATGTGGTTCGGCGGAGCAATCCAACCTACGTCCACGGGTATAAAGTGGGGTTTGTTTTTATTACTAAACCGAGCTCGGCCGACCAGTTTTCAAACGTGATCTAAGGAAATCCGAGCTGGTTGTTCTCTTTATATTATTTCTTACAAGTAATGCTAAAATGAAAATTTTCTCAACCCTTACAAATGAGATCAGTCTTCCCTTATATACTAATGAATATACGACATTGTTCATATATCTTTATGACTTCAACGCTGCAGATTTTCGGTGATTTGACATGCTTTCTCCCCCAACTGCCTCGCCGAAAGTAAAGCCTACCATACAGTTTCCTGTCACATCACGTCGTAAAAGTACACTGCCATACTTTATCATTAATGATGACAACATGTAAGATCTCTAGTACGAAAGTAGATTTCGGAAGGAAAAGTCCAAACTATCATGGTCATGCGTTGGTCACAAGAGGTCGACCATTAGACTTGTCGACCCTCCGATTGCTCCCGCCCCGACCCACAATATATGAGCTCATCAACCTATATCAGGAGGAAAGATAACCCCAAACCGAAACCGAACTACCTGACTAATGTGATCGACATCGGCTTTGATGTTGTCGGCCTTTGAAATTTGCACTGCATTGTGTCCTCTGATCGGCCAAATTCGGAAAACAATGTCCGGACTCTTTTACTGTCCGAGAATTGACTAATACCTCCGAACATCTTACCCCTATAAAAAGAGAAATTTCATCTCTCCTTCGCCGAACTATTCGAATACCTTAGTTGCATAAATCTCCATCAACATATATATATATATATATATATATATATATATATATATATATATATATTAATGTATTCAATCTAGCCGCCTGCATTTTCGCATGCAATTCTATGATGACATGATATTCAGCCCTATGGGCTTGTCACCAAGTCAATAAATGTATCCCTTGCCCATCTTCATGGAAGGAACACCAAATTACTTGTTATTTATTAATGGGACAATATTCCACATTAGTTATTGGGCTAATAATATGAGTTCGAGGTAAACCGAATCAATTATTCAGTGATTTTTTGAGTATGATTAGGCCATGAACTTTTATAATAATTTTGTATACATTTTCAAACTCTTTTTTTACATCCATCTCTAAGAGTGGCCCCCAAATGGGACCTATTTTAGGAGATTGGTGGGACTTGACGAGAATCTCCAAAATATATTTTATAATTTTTCATTTTAATTATAGAATTTCTGTTGTAATTATTGGAGGGAAATACAAATATTTGAGATATAATTAGTTACAACTTTAAGGTTATATTTGGATTGATGGAATGAAATGAAATAAAATGAAATATAATTTAAAATATTTAAAATTCATTGTTTGGATTGATGGAAGATGATGAAATGAGATGGAAATGAGTGTAACTAAAAGGAACTTGAGCCATTGAAATGAGCCGCCAAAATCGGAGGTTGATGATGAAACGTAACTTAATAAAAAATATTATATGTGAAGACAAATTTGTCCCTTGAAAAAATAACATTAAAATATTTGTTTCTTTTTATTTTTAGAATCTAAAAAAACACAATTGTCTTTAAAACAAATTTAGTTACATTCCATTTCATTACTAGTTATTTACTAAACAATAAACCTCACATTTTTTCTCAAACAATATTATGATATGTTACACTTCATTCTGTTTCGTTCCATTTCATTTCATTGAGTTATATTCCATTATAGACTATCATATTTCATCAATCCAAACATGAGCTAAGTCTCTATAAATACGTATTTCCTCTTCTGAATAATATAACAATTTCTCCTATTCTCTCTATTTTTATCAAACAGATTCTTTATTTGTTTTTGGGAGAATTTATAGATTTTGCTATTTGAAAATTATGTGTGACTTTGTATATTTTTAAAAGAATTGCCATTAATCTAGCAATAATATAGTGGGAATATAATACCTTTAATGACAATAAATACACGTTCAAAGCCTATAATTATATATTTACTCTTTCTAACATATGGAGCACCAAAACCCTCTTCACTGAACCAGTGCAATTAATCCACATAATTCTTGATAAATGGTTCAGTCTGTTATAAAATTAGTCATTCAGGCTACAAATTTGAACCGAAAATGGTATTGTCTTCACAATTTTAAAGAAAATATTAATTTATCTCAGCATGCCTGCGTGCAGATTTCATATTTAAAATGGATAAGATTTAGTGTCGATCGCTTAATCAATTATTATGATTTGAGGTTTGAATACGGTGTTGAAGTAAAATTTGTGTTGAATATTGTACAAATTGTGATTGATAATTATTTCAAATGAGAATTTATATGTAACCGATTCTTAGCCGTTTATTCCTATTAATGTATGTTTGGCTCAAAAATATAAGAAACTTAACACACATCAGCTAAACAGTAGATCCAAAATATGTGACGTTGATCTCATTTATCTCATAACTATTTATATAATACTAAATACAAACTAATTTGAGTATTGGATCCTAATTATTAAAAAAAAAATCCACAAACAAGAAATTAATCAAGCAATAGCACAATGCTCTGATTCAGTTCAACCTCCACATTCAACTATTACGAGATTTACTTGTCTTCACATAAGAACTTAAATACCCTTTAAGGATAAATACGTAGGAAGATAAATTAATTTTGCTCCTTATTAGCAGTACACAATAAAGCAAATTTTACACTTACATGAGCAGGGAAGATGAAGGATCCTCGTCAACGCCATCAAAAGGAGCATGGCCAGAGCCAAATGCTTTAATGTGGTCTTTGAGTGATCTCTTGTGTTTAAAATCAGACCCACAAACACAAAGCCAACGCTTGCCACAATTTTTCTCATGAGTCCGCCAGTCACCTTTGACAGCCAAGAATTTGCCACACTTGCGACACATAAAAGGTTTCAGCCCATGCTTCCTCTTATAATGTGTTTGCAGTGTTCGAAAATCCTTAAGCGGTTTTGCCTTCGGATGCTCTATGTTGTTCTTGCACCCTTCTGCGCAGCAATAGCATGGGATCCCTAATATCGCACGCGGCTGCGTTCCCTTGAGTGATTCAGGTCCTTTGCGATACTGTGATCCATGACCCCACATGTGCATCTGCCCAGAAATTAATAATTAACATTATGTAATAAGAAAAAAATGATATTATACATAAGGGTGGTTGTTTTGGATAAACCCTAATGGTTATCATTGCTGAAAGACTATTACATAAACCCTAATTATAAAAATAGTGATTGCGTATTTGAATGGAAGCACCTGAAGATTGTTATAGCGGTTGAAGGTTTTAAAGCAGACATGGCATGAGAAATGGGTGAAGCCAATGAGTATTTGTTCAGGAGTGGGTATCCAATAATGTTCATTTGGATTCTTCTTGTAGCTACGGGAGTTATAATTAGGAAGGCCGATGTGTAAGGCAACGGTGACATCCTCTTTGTCTTTAGGGTTTTCATTTAATGGTGGTACAGCTGCTGCTTCTGTTGTGCCATGTAAGCTGCTCAGCAACGGCATTGACTCTTTACAATTATGTGACGTTGCACTTGGAAAGAGATTTAGTGGCTCCATGAGGTAAAATAATGGGAGTAGAACTTGAGACTTGAGAGAAGAATATGAGTAGCTTTTGGATTTTTTAAAGGATTATATGTTGAGTATAGAATTAGTTGTTAAATTTAAACATGAGAGAAATGACTAATCATGAGTAATTCTTTGGGTCGCCTGATATTTTCGGGGACCAATATTATTTTTATATTTTAAGACCCATTGTCATAGTATAATATTATAGTTAAAAAAAATCGAGGTCCGTCGTCGTTAAGTTATTTAAACAAGGAAAATAAACATAACCCTTTTGATATTTAATAAAACTAATTGAAACCCTCCTAATATTTAAAAAATAAACAAAACCACCTACTTTATATTAACTTTATTTATCATTTTACTATTTTTTTTCTTTAATGAAAACTTAAATGCTCAGGAAATACCCCTTAAAAATATTTAGGAAATATGAATAAAGTAAAATGATGTAAAAATTAAATGCCTTTCATTATTTAAAATTTTATTTAATTCAAATATTTTAGTTTTTCTTTATTATTAATCATTAAGGATATTTAAATCATTTTTACTCTATTCATATATCCTAAGAATTTAAATTTTCCATAAGGTGAAAAATGGTAAAATGATAAATAGAGATAACATTTAAGAGAACTAATATAACAAGGGTTTTGTTTACTTTTAAATATCATAGAGAGTTTCGATTAGTTTTATCAAATATCATGAGTTATGCTCATTTTCCATATTTAAAGACTATAACGCCTATCTATATCCAAGACCAATATCGAATGGAGGTATGAGAATTGTAATATCATCAGCTAATAAATATATGACATATGTAGCATATAATATAACTATAATTTATTTAATAATTATAATATTTTAAGATACCTGATAAAAAAATATTATATTATTACATGGATAACGTACAACCATTGCAATGTTGATTTTTTTTAGTAATGAGAGTAGATGTAGGTTGGCTGGAGAATAATGTGGTTGAATGAAAACAACCTTAATCAATGGGGTCATAAATCTCTCCTGTTTGTTCTGTTTATCAACTTTGGGAATGTAAAGGAAATAACTTAAATTCTGTGGCCCATGGATTCTGACTTGGGCAAAAATTGTCTTACAGAAGGTTGAAAATTTATGGCAATATATTATATAGGCTGGTTAATTCTCTCGAAGGTCACCACTACGTTGACACTAGATTCGCAGAGAAAATGAGAGATTGCGTTTGCAGGGGGTATAATATTATTAATTGCTAGCAAATAATTATGATCATGGCCTATCATTTATATCAATTCATTCAGTTTTAAGCTAACTCTTTTAACAGTATTTCATTCATATCATTTATTATTTTATAGGAAAATATCTAACATCGGCCGAAATTATTTTAGATATATAAGTTTAGGGTCTGTTTTTATATGATATTAGAATTGAATGAGTTAATGGGCTCAAGCAATCTTTTCATCTGACAATAACTACTTGATAGGGTATTGAAGAGGTTATTATACATCGGTTTGGAATAATTATTAGCCCATGATAAAATTCTATATCATCCTATGTGAATATGTATTTGATTTATATTATCCTATTAATTTAAATATGAATACATATACATATAATAATAACTAAAGTATCTTTAATAGATTTTCAACATAGTGATTTGACAAAAATATTATTTTAACGTCATCATTCACTTAATTAATATCGTTAATAGAAAAATGGTTCATTGATGCAAAACATGATTAGTGCAATCGGCAATATCATTATCAGAAATTCATAATAGCTATATATATTGTCTCCAAACTTAAGATGGTCAAGTAATTTGTTAATCAATTTGTTATCTTGGGGCATTTGGACTATCTCAAGTAACGGCTCGGGCTCGCTAAGGAGTTGGTGGTGAATCTGAAAAAAGCAATCACATATAAATTTTGATGAGCTATATATATATATATATATATATATATATATTTGTTCCAGTGGCAAGTTTGGAATACCGTCCCTACAATAATCCTCCTCAAATTGTGAATTTGTTTGGTTTATGGGGGCCAAATGCAAATTTAGCAGAAGATGGGAACAAACACAAAATCAACAAAAGATTTACGTGGTTCGGTGGAATGAATCCAACCTATGTCCACGGGAACAAAGTGAAATACTGATTTTATAATGGAATCGAGCTCAATCGACCTCTTCTCAAGGGTGGTCGCGTAATACTATGATGGTTTGCTTAGTATTTTCTTACAAGTAGTGCACCCAATGAATTTTTCTAACCCCTACAAGTGTGTTTGCCCTCCCCTTATATACTAAGAAAAAAATAACAATGTTCTCATATATTCATGACGTCAGCCACATGTATTTCTTGCTGTTAGATGGGCTCTCTGCCCCAACTGCCCTACCGAAAGTAAGCATGTCATCTGACTTTTCATTAAACCAACTTTCTTGGGAATGCTCCACACTCAACCTTTAAGAAGACGATCTGTAAAGGTCATTTCACGCGGTGGCATGTGTCAGGGGAAAACTACGATTTCGCCTGAATAACGCTTCTTCAGCTGCACCTCTCTGATTTGACCCCAACAGTTATCTCATCGGATCGGTCGAATCCTAGAGACCAGGTCTGAATACTATGTCTGGTCAAGGAATTGTCAATATCCTCAGACTATCATCCTCCCAAAAGGAGAAATTCTATTTTTGCCATTGCCGAGCTGCATGTTTTAAAATATTAGTGTTGGTAATGGGTCTCGTGAGATTTTTCAATCTTGATTCCTTTAGTTTATGAAATTGGGATGAATAATCTTCTCGTCTTGTCCTATTATATTTTTGGGATAAAAAATCATTTTGATCTCATCTCATATTTCGTTAAATCACGTTTTATCTTGTTAAATCTTGTCTTATCCCGTTAAATCCCTTCGCATTCCATTATTCCATCCCGATCCATTTTAATTTTCGGGATAAATTTTTTAGGCAAAAATGCAAAAACTAACCCTCTAACTTTCACGTTTTTTCATTTCAGTCCTCTAACTTTCAGTTTTGTCAATTCAGTCTCAATTACAAATCCGTTACTGCTGCCAAAATGACGCCGTTTAACGGAGGACTGAATTGACAAAAATTGAAAGTTAGAGGACTGAATTGACAAAACTGAAAATTAGAGGACTGAAATGAAAAAATGTGAAAGTTAGAGGATTGAAATGAAAAAAAATGAAAGTTAGAGAGTCAGTTTTGCATTTTTGCCTAATTTAATTTAGGCCATATTAAATTAGTTTTTTTCTTATTTTTTTAAATAGTAAAAGAAAAGAGGCTACAACTGTTAAGAAAATTAATAAATATAATTTTAATGATAACAAGAAAAAATTATATTCCAACAATTACATTTCAAATATAAGTGATGTATTTTTTAATTTTTAATATGTGATTTGACAATTTAATTTATAAATATAATTTTGACAATGTAATTTATAAATATAATTTTAATGTAATTGAACAGTAATCTCTAATGTCTCACGGAAATGTTGAAGAAAATGCTTGTCCAGGATCAACCTTCATCATATCATTATTTCTTGAATGAATAAGATTTTTTTTTTTTTAAAAAAAAAAAGGAATGGGTTGTTACTTAGCTCACTAATTATTTGTCTAAAATGTTGGAATCTGTTTTCAATTTATATTATTATTAGTAGGTAATATAATATTAAATTAGTTTTCTTAACAGTTGTAGCCTATTTTCTTTTTCTTTTTCTTTTCCTATTTAAAAAAATAAGAAAAAGAAAACTAATTTAAAATGGCCTAAATTAAATTACGCTAAAATGCAAAACTGACCCTCTAAATTTCACGTTTTTTCATTTCAGTCCTCTAACTTTCACGTTTTTTCATTTCAGTCCTCTAACTTTCAGTTTTGTCAATTCAGTCCTCTAACTTTCAATTTTTGTCAATTCAGTCCTCCGTTAAACGGCGTCGTTTTGGCAGCAGTAATGGATTTGTAACGGATGACTGAATTGACAAAAATTGAAAGTTAGAGGACTGAATTGACAAAACTGAAAGTTAGAGGACTGAAATGAAAAAATGTGAAAGTTAGAGGGTCAGTTTTACATTTTTGCCAATTTTTTATCTCGTCCTGTCCTCTTTTTAAAACAAGACATATTTTTATGTTTTAAGTCTCGTCCCAAACGACACCTCTGACAAAAAAAAAATACAATCCATAGTAAATTAACACTATCTCTATGGTTTAGAAATTAAAGTGATATATTTTAGGATCACAAACTCATAATACATTTATTAATTTTTTTAAAATTTCCATTTAAAACTCACATTACCGCTCTGATAGCGATCAACAAGAAATCGTTGATTAATTGGCGATTTCTCCCTTTTTTTTTTTACAGGAATATGGAAAAATATTATACCAAACCAGTTAAAGTTCAAACTATAATAGATGGGATGTCCACCTTCCAAAAACCCCGAATTGGGTAGTTACAAGCCAATTTGGCTAAAGCATAAGCCGCCCCATTGCAAACACTAGGATTAAACTGCATTGCAACATCATTCATAATCTTCATTATATCACATATCTTTAACAATCCAGTGAATCTCTTTTTTGATTTGGATAGTACCTTTGATGAGCTCCACCACCGTCATCGCATCTGATTCAATGATAAAAGGTATGAATCCTACATGTTTACTTATGGATAATCCGAGCTTGATAGCTTAAGCCTTCGTCTTTCCATATCATCAAAGAAAAAATTATTTTCGACAGCCACTCCTACCATTTTACCTAAAGAATCTCTGAACACGGCTCCGAGTCCCACTTTGTCTCCATCAGATTGTAAACTTGTTCCCAGATTTACCTTCAAATAGCCCTGGGAGGAAGCCATTGATTCTTCGCAACAGTGGATATCCCAAAAGCCAAAGCCGTGAATTGTTTCTTGCAGCATGCAGACCATTCATCAGTGATTTATGCCATAGCAATTGTTTGTTGTGTACTTGTGTGTTCAAAGTCTTTTCTTTGAAGATCCTGTTGTTTCTATTCCCCTAGATAGCCCACATTAGTGAAACAACTCATAAATAGTGAGCATTTCCAAACAGAATTGAACAAAAAGTTTGAAGGATGATCCCTGAAAATCTCGAACCAGATGATTGAAGCCATCCAACTTCCAGCAATCGCTGGAAACTTTGTAGAAGAGTAATACATGAGCTATGGTTTCTTTTTCCATCCCACATCTAGCACAAATGTCATGATCAAGGATCTTCTTTGAAAAAAGCTTGTCTGTTGTAGGAAACAAGCCGGACATACATCTCCAATTTGAATAAATAAAGGACTGCGCTGCAAGTATATATATCAAGTGAAAATACAAATAAAATAAAACTACGCACCTTATATATATATATATAATATATATATATATATATATATATATATAATATATATATATATATATATATAATGTTGTAAACTTGTATAATAACATACTTCCTAAGAGCAGTATTAAAATTATTTTATTTTTCACCTAGAGCATTGGCATGCCAATGGCAGTGCTTGACATGTTAGAAATAAGAATAGATAATTAACACGTTTTGAACGTGAATTCATATTCTTAAAGAAATTATGTCCCAATTTTTTTTTTGCTGAGTTGATGGTAAATTCTTTCAAGATAAAAAAAAGCAAAACAAAATTTTTGGACAGCAAAATTTAGAAATTCACTTAAAAATACGTTAAAGAAAAAGTTAATTTTCTTTAAGAACAAGAAGATTAAGAGAGAATGAGTTGTCATGAGATGTTTTAATCTGGAGATGAAGTACGTATTTATTACAACTTATTTGTTACTGTGTTCTTACAAAGGACAATGAACAACAGTAAAACAGAACACGGATGATACAATAAGTATCGGTAATAACTAAGCAACAATAATGAAAATAACAAAGTTAAAGGAGCGAATACAACTGAGCAATTATGAACTAGCGAGAGGAACAATTCAGAACGGAGGCTGTGCAGTATCGAACGAAACAGAGAGAAATTCGAGGCTTGTTGATGCCAACAATTTCCTTAAAACAAATTCGCCTCCCACCGTAGGTGCAGTAGAACACGAGACGATTGTTTCCCAGGATACAACGAAAACCGTACGAGTAAGGGCACCACCGAACTCGTATCCAACGAACTTGTAAAGCGTTTGAAATCTTCCAAATAAGATGAAAAACAAAGAAAAACGACACTGTCTCGTGAACTGTATTTTTGTGTTGTGTATTCAAAAAACGAAAATCACACTTCAAATAAGGAAATTAACATGTCAATTAATCACATGAGTGGGAGACCTTCCATTGCTTGTAACCACCAAGTTGATTAATATCATTAATTCAACTGTTATGGAACTTTAAAAGGCTTGGGAAAATAAAGAGACAAGTAAAAATTCGGTTGGGCGGGCCTGCACATTTTGGTCCACCATTCGTGTACGCGGGACACGCGGGTGCACACGAGCCAAGCTTGATTCGGATTTGATTTGCACCCCCCCCCCCCCCCGCGCACGTAGAGAGAGCCTCTATCCTTACAACTCTTACCCATCTACATATGAGCAATCATATATAAGCATAATATTCCCTCTATAGCTTTCCCATATGGGACAAGCTTACTTTTCTTTATTTTTCAACACCAATGGGTGAACTTTGAGCAACAATTTCTCATTCACCCAAGCACCATTTTAAGCATATGAATATACCATTTCGAACTACTCACGGAGGAGTATCTGAATCATTCAATAACAACCACTAACACGAAGTGGACCATGCTTGAAATTGTGCCTCAAAATGCTTTGATAAGCATTTTCCAACAATCCCCCACATGAATGAAATTGGCGAAAAACGTCGAATAAAATTATTTTATAAAACATTTTATTTTGACCTAGAAGAGTTCAACGGTTCAACACCTGCATAGGATAGGTAGGCCTCAGCCTTTGAACCTTCCCTTATGAAAATATATCTCATTTACTGGCTGACAGTGGACGCGATGTCATTGAACTGTACTGCCGTTCATGTAAATGGAGAACATATATCACACAGATGTTTTACCTAACACATCTGAGTTCTCATTGTTATGCTCATTTTGGCCATGAACATCAATCTGGTTCTGCAAGAGTTTCTAAGAATTGTGCCCCGTACAATTCCCTTTGAAGCGGCCTCACTTCTCTCTCACATAGGTGATTTCTTATTTAAGAGCATCTCGTAATACTCTGCTCGGATTCCCGACGCATAAGAATCATTAAAAGCCTTGCTTAACCTCAATTCATACGAGCATCACTATTTCATTTCACCATAGGAATGGACTAGAGGGTAAACCCCCCACAGTGAACCAATTATGTCTTTTTACGAGTAGGTTGTCCCATTGAACCTAGATCTTGGGATCTCCAGTCAACAAGGTTGGGTTTTCCTTCGTAATAAACATTTATCTAATGGGGTTTAGTCCCATTCCCCTCGATGATTTCACAACAACCAACTCTCTATTTAACCCTTTGGTTAGCGGATCCGCAATGTTATCCTTTGACTTTACATAGTCAATCGAAATAACTCCAGTAGAGAGTAATTGTCTAACGGTATTGTGTCTACGACGAATATGTCTAGACTTACCATTATACATATTGTTATGTGCCCTTCCAATTGCAGATTGACTATCGCAATGAATGCAAATTGCTGGCACTGGCTTAGGCCAACTTGGAATATCCTCTAGAAAATTTCGAAGCCATTATGCTTCTTCAGCACACTTGTCTAATGCAATGAATTCTGATTCCATTGTAGATCTGGCTATCACAGTCTGTTTGGAGGATTTCCATGATATAGCTGCACCTGCTAGTGTAAACACATAGCCACTGGTAGACTTTGAGTCTTTCATGTCAGATATCCAATTAGCATCACTGTATCATTCGACTACAGTTGGATATCTATGATAGTGCAATCCATAATTACGAGTAAAACGTAAGTACCTAAGTACTCTCACTATTGCTTTCCAATGATCAACCCCTGGATTACTCGTATATCTGCTGAGCTTGTTTACTGTACAGGCTATATCAGGCCTTGTACAACTCGATAGATACATCAAACTCCCGATCACTCTAGAGTTTCTACTTGAGATATACCATGTCCCCTATTCTTTGATAGGTGTAGACTCACATCTAAAGGAGTTCTAGCCACAGCAGAATCATCATTGTTAAATTTACCAAGAATCTTGTCCACATAGTGTGACTGATCAAGAATAAGTCCATCAGGACTTCTCGAGATCTTTATTCCCAGAATGACATCTGCTAAACCCATGTCTTTCATCATGTCAAACTTGGATTTCAGCATATTCTTGGTAGATTTCACCATTTTAACATTACTCCCGACAATCAATATGTCATCAACGTAGAGACATAAAATGACATAGCCAACTTCTGTCTCTCTGACATAAATGCATTTATCACACTCATTGATTTTGAAACCATTTGCTAACATGGTGTCATCAAATTTTTTATGCCACTGTTTTGGAGCTTGTTTTAATCCATACAAGGATTTAACCAACTTACAGACTTTCTTTTCTTTTCTTGTCCTGGAGCTATAAAGCCTTCAGGTTGTTCCATGTAAATTTCTTCATCTAAATCTCCATTTAGAAAGGCTGTTTTCACATCCATCTGATGTACCTCAAGATTGCGCAAAGCTGCAATCGCTATTATCATCCTTATGGAATTTATTCTCGTTACAGGAGAATAAGTATCAAAGTAATCAAGACCTTCACGTTGTCTGTAACCTTTAATTACAAGTCTTGCTTTGTACTTATCAATTGATCCATCTGCCTTTATTTTCTTTTTGAAAATCCACTTGGACCCTAAAGGTTTACATCCTGGAGGAAGATCCACTAACTCCCAGGTGTGATTTTGTAAGATGGATTCAATTTCACTATTGATGGCATCCTTCCACAAAGCACCATCAGCTGACCTTACAGCTTCGTTATAGCTTTGAGGATCATTTTCTAACAAAAATGTCAAAAAATCTGGACCAAATGATTTTTCCGTTCTAACTCTTTTGCTACGTCTTGGTTCAAGTTCAACAACTTGTTGATCCTCCGGAACATTTATTTGTTCTCGGTCCTGACTATCTTCAATGATAGTCTCATGTACCCGTTTGTGTACATTTGAATTCGAATTAGTTTTACAAGGAAAAACGTATTCGAAAAAGGATGCATTCCTCGACTCCATTATCGTATTCTTGTAATATCTGGTATATTAGACTCATGCACAAGAAATCGATAAGCATTACTGTTATGTGCATATCCTATGAAAATACAATCAACATTTTTTGTTCCTATCTTCACCTTTTTAGGTGGAGGAATACTACCTTGGCAAGACACCCCCACACTCGTAGAAATTTGTAGGAAGGTACTCTTCCTTTCCACATCTCATAAGGAGTTTTCCCTGCATCTTTCCGTGGTACCTTATTTAAAAGGTAATTAGCTGATAAAACAGCTTCTCCCCACATATTCTGAGGTAAGCCAGAGCTGATTAACATAGCGTTCATCATCTCTTTCAAGGTACGATTCTTCCGTTCTGCAATCCCATTGGATTGAGGTGAATAAGGAGCTGTGGTTTGATGTATGATTCCATTTTGTTCACAAAGTGATTCAAAAGGGAAAACATACTCACCACCACGATCACTTCTTAACTCCTTAATTCTTTTGTTCAGTTGATTCTCAACTTCATTCTTATAGAGAACAAATTTCTCTATAGCTTCGTCCTTGTTTTTCATCAAATACACATAGCAAAATCTAGTGCAATCATCAATAAAGGTAATAAATATCTATTACCGCCTCTCGATTGTATTGAATTAAAATCACATACATCGGTATGAATAAGATCAAGTGGTTCAGAGTTTCTTTCAATACTATGAAAAGATGATCTAGTTAGTTTGCCTCAACACAAGTATCACACTTATGTTTGTTATCAATTTTAAAATTTGGAATGTGGTTCATGTTAATTAATTTCCGTAATGAATTAAAATTAACATGTCCTAATCTACCATGCCATAGATTAGAGTACTCAACAATATAAGCAGAAGAACTAGCTTTATTGATATTCTTAGGTTTAACAACCATTACATTGAGCTTAAAGAGCCCATCAGTTACATACCCTTTTCCCACATACACCCCTTTTTAGTTAAAACTACTTTATCAGACTCGAACACCATCCGGAATCCCTTGTTCAGAAGTGATCCAGACACAAGATTCTTCCGTATTTCTGGTACATACAGAACGTTGTTCAAAGTCAACTCTTTCCCAGAGGTCATCTTCAGAATCACCTTGCCTTGACCTTCAATCTCAGATGTTGCTGAATTTCCCATGTAATAATTTCCCCCATTACCAGTAGGCTCAAATGAAGAAAACATGCTCTTGTCCGAGCACACATGTCGAGTGGCACCAGTGTCAATCCACCACTCTCTTAGGTTAGAACCCACCAGATTCACCTCAGAAACCACAGCTGAAAGGTTAATGTCTGAAACATCTTGAGTCATGTTTTCCATCACATTAGCCTCTTGATTCTTTTTCTTCTTCGGCAGTCTGCACTCAGAAGACTTGTGACCCATTTTGTCACAGTTGAAGCATCTTCCTTGAAATTTGGATTTCTTGGAAACTCCTCCTTTAGGACCCATATTTGACCCTTTGTTTTTAGGGTTCTTGTTCTTATGGCCATGTTCAACAACATTTGCTTTAGCCTCATGAGTTATTCCTCTCTTTCAGATACTCTGTAATCTTCCTCAATTCTTAGCTTAAGAACCAAGTCTTCAATGCTCATTTCTTTTCGCTTATGCTTTAGATAATTCTTAAATCTTTCCAACCAGTGGTAGTTTTTCAATTATCGAGGCTACTTGGAAGGTTTCACTTAAAACCATCCCCTCAGCATGAATTTCTGCTAGAATAATTTGTAATTCTTGTACTTGACTTAACACAGTTTTGGAATCAACCATCTTAAATCTAGGAACGGCCTACGACAAATTTCTTAGTACCGGCATCCTCAGTTTTATATTTTCGGTCTAAAGATTCCCAAAGCCCTTTTGCTGTTTTCATCCCGGCATACACACTGTACAAGGAATCACTCAGCCCATTAGCACATAATTCCTACATAGGAATTCAGAATGTTTCCAAGCATCGATCGCACTGATCACTTGGATATCAATCTCACCCTCCACGGGTTCAGGAGCATCTTCCTTTAGAAACCTCGCAAGGTTCAATGTGGTCAAGTAGAAAAACATTTTCTTTGTGCCACCGTTTAAAATTCTGTCCACTGAATTTTTCAGGTTTTTCTGCAGCAGTATTGACATGGCTCACATGTCCAACAGGTTGTCTAGCCACAGAGGCTGGCAACACCTTGGCTAGCCACAACGGCTGCCATATTAAGCCCAGAGGCTGAAGCAAGTTGGCCAGCCGAAGGGGCTGCCACTGCACTTTGGCCAGCCACGGGGGCTGCCACAATATTCTAGGCCAGCCGAAGAGGCTGCCATATTCGGATCTACTGTGTTTGGACTGTTTTCCATATCCACAGAGTCGGATTTGTTTTAAGACTATTACAACTTATTTGTTACTGTGTTCTTACAAAGGATAATGAACAACAGTAAAACAGAACACAGATTGTACAATAAAGTATCGGTAATAACTAAGCAACAATAATGAAAATAACAAAGCTAAAGGAGCGAATACAACTGAGCAATTATGAACTAGCGAGAGGAACAATTCAGAACGGAGGCTGTGCAGTATCGAACGAAACAGAGAAATTCGAGGCTTGTTGATGCCAACAATTCCTTAAAACAAATTCGTCTCCCACCGTAGGTGCAGTAGAACACGAGACGATTGTTTCCCAGGATACAACGAAAAACCGTACGAGTAGGGGCACCACCGAACTCGTATCCAACGAACTTGTAAAGCGTTTGAACTCTTCCCAAATAAGATGAAAAACAAAGAAAAACGACACTGTCTCGTGAACTGTATTTTCGTGTTGTGTATTCACAAAAACGAAAATCACACTTCAAATAAAGGAAATTAACATGTCAATTAATCACATGAGTGGGAGACCTTCCATTGCTTGTAACCACCAAGTTGATTAATATCATTAATTCAACTGTTATGGAACTTTAAAAGGCTTGGGAAAATAAGAGACAAGTAAAATTCGGTTGGGCCGGGCCTGCACATTTGGGTCCGGCATTCGTGTACGCAGGACACGCGGGCCAAGCTTGATTCGGATTTGATTGCACCCCCCCCCCCCCCCCCCCCCCCGCACGTAGAGAGAACCTCTATCCTTACAACTCTTACCCATCTACATATGAGCAATCATATATAAGTATAATATTCCCTCTATAGCTTTCCCATATGAGACAAGCTTACTTTTCTTTATTTTCCAACACCAATGGGTGAACTTTGAGCAACAATTTCTCATTCACCCAAGCATCATTTTAAGCATATGAATATACCATTTCGAACTACTCATGGAGGAGTATCCGAATCATTCAATAAAAACCACTAACACGAAGTGGAGCATGCTTGAAATTGTGCCTCAAAATTTTCCAACAGTATTTATAATATCAAACGACACATACACATCTTTTGACTTAATGACATATTTTTGGCTTGACAGTTTTTAGTTTTAAAAAAATGGTTAATTAATTGAAATTCAAATATCATTATGTGGTCTCCACTTTCAACATATACACGCACAAAAATTTTAAAAAATATATATATATATATATATATTATATATATATATATATATATATATTATAAATCTTTAAATTGAGGATAGGAATAGTTCCTCATGGAGTCTCTATTCTGTAGAACATCCTCTCTCTCTAGCTCTTCTACTGAAAGGACTAGTGATTCAAAAAATATAGTGAACTCTGAAGATCTCATAATTGAAGATTTTAATAAAGCTATTGACTGCTGGAAATTACCAAAAATCTCAAAAGACGTAATTTACAAAACAAAAAGACTTGATTTTCTTAAACAGATTATGTAATAAAAACTGAAGAACGTGATATTACCCTTACAAAACCTTTGAAACAATAATTTATTTTCTGAAAGTGCTATAAAACATTTAAAAGAAAAGAAATTTAATTATGTGCATGTTGGTCTTATCCAAGTTGGAATAAAGCCCCTTACAAAAGAAGGCTTAGATACTTCTATCTTAGCCGTTTTTAAGAGATGGAAGATTCATCACTTTTGATGATTCTTTACTTAGTAGTATTGAATCAAGTCTCTGTAAAGGACCAATCTCTTTCGATTGTTTCCAAACATCACAATCTCTTTACAAGACAAAAATATCCTAAAAAGCATGGTTCTTCAAATTAAAACCCATAACTCCATATGTTTGAAGGATCAATCCCTGTTGCCTTGATTTACAAAATTTTCCTACAAAGCTATGCATTCTGCGTTCAACACGCAACATAAGATCCAGTCAAAAAGAGATGAGACTCTTCTCTTACAGACTGATCTGTCCAAATCTAACATGGTTATCCCCAGACCTATCCAATGGAAAGATATCAATCTTCCGGATGAATGGATTTTAGAAGGAGCTTCTGAACCAGTAATTCCAAAGCAACTTGAGCCTAATACAGAGTTACAAAATGTGACCCATAGTATTCTGATGAAAGGTCAAACTGTCTTTTAAAAGAAGTACTTCATCTAGATTCAGTGATAGGGACTCTATGTCCAGTATTTATTCTTTAGAAAGAAAATTCTCTAAAGTTCCGTCAGTTATAAATCTACAACCTAGATTCTCTACTTCAGATATACCAAGCTCCTCCATACGTTCTGTTGATTATACTACTAATATCCCTCATCCTATATATACTAGTAGCCAACATGAACAAACTAAAGCTGATTCTCCTCCTACATCTCCTACATTTTCTACTGTCACAGAAAATATTATAAATGTCCTACACAAAGATTTCAAGATAAATAAATCCTCTTTGCATGACGATTTTTATTCTGATCTGAATAAAGAAAAAAGACTCTGGTTTTTCAAGCATTTCTTAAACCAAAGACAACAAATTCAAAAATCATATTATGAATTTATAAAACTACATGAAGTACACATCACATTTTTTTGATTGGTTTGAGATGTATGCTTCTGAAAATGACATTTCTTACCCTTTTAAAGAATCAAATCCCATTACTGTTAGAAAGAAAATACCTCAATGGAATCTTTCTGATAGTGACAGGACTATTGAATCTGAACATCCTCCCTTGAGAATATAACCGTAGACCATGGTGAACCCTCAATTCAGATTAAAGCCTCACCATTAAAGATTCATAGACCTAATGATACTGATAAAGACTTAGATAGTATTATCCAACAGAATAATTTCTGTAATACTAATCTGAATACAATTGGAAAACAGTTAAATAGGATAGAAAGTCAAATCCAACAATCCACTATTACTGTTCCTTCATTAAAGACTACTGTAAAACCTAATGAAGACAAGAAACTTAAAAAGCCCATCTTTGAACCATTTCAGATTTCTAGAGATAGCCAAAAGATTGTCAATGAGTCAAAGTCTGATTTTGTTAAAGCTATTAAAGAACAATTGGATAGGATAGAAACATCTTCTTCCTCTTCAAAAAAGAAAGTAGATATTGCCCTAGATACCCCCCAATCTAGTAGTAGAATTGGAGTTCTAGACCTAGATAATTCTTCCATAGCTTCTTCAGACATAGAAGCCTTCCAAGAAAATTCCAAACCTGTCTCCAAAGTCAATAAAGTTCATTGGAATTAGCTCTTCCAGCTACTTCTCATTCTCCTCCAGATATAGCTGTTGATAGTAGGCCTAGTGCAATAAGCCAATCCCGGTTTAATGCATCTTCTGTCTATGAATGGAATATAGATGAATGTCTGAATATAACATTCTTAGCCTATTACAACAAATGACCATGGCAGCAAATGCTTACAAAACCCAAACGGAACCTCTGATAAGGCAATTACAGAGATTCTCGTTGCTGGTTTTACCGGTCAACTTAAAGGTTGGTGGGATCATCTTCTCACCAAAAGTCAACAACTTGACATCTTGGATGCTATTCAAACAGATGAAGACAATGTTCCTATTCTGGATGAATACAACAGTCCGATTCAAGATGCCGTTGCAACCTTAATTTTGACCATTTCCCTTCATTTCATAGGTGACCCATCTCACTTACGAGATAAAAATGCTGAGTTACTACATAATCTTAGATGTAGAAAACTTAGTGACTTCCAAAGCTATAAAACCACCTTCTTTACAAGACTCTTTTTAAGAGATGACGCAAATATATAACTTGGAAAGAAAAATTCCTTGCTGGTTTACCTACCCTTTTAGGTGAAAAAGTTAGGAATTCTATTAAAGCCCTCCATGACAATCGAATCCCTTATGAAAGACTTACCTATGGTGAATTAGTTAGTTTTATTAATAAGGAAGGATTAAAGATATGCCAAGACTTGAAATTACAGAAACGCCTAAAATGGGAGCTTAGAAAATCTAAGCAAGAACTAGGTAGTTTCTGCAAACAGTTTAACTATGATCCTTTCAAAGCTAGTACCTCTAAAGATTGTGAAGGAAAATGTTCTTCAAAGCCTTATAAAAGAAATTACAGTTCTAAAAAATTAGAAAATCTTTTCTTACTTCTAAAGAAAATTTCTATAAAAAACCTTCCAAGCTTATAAGAAATCCTATAGAAAACCTCACACTTCAAAATCTAAAGCCCCTTTCAATTATAAAGAAGCTACTTGTTACAAATGTGGAAAGAAAGGACATACTGCAAAATATTGTAGGATGAACAAAAAACTTCATGAATTAATCTCAGTGAAGAAATTCTTTCTAAAATTACAAATGTTTATTGAGTCTTCTGAATCAGAATCTTCTGTAACTGGCAATTCTGAACCTTTACAAGTTGATGAGTTAGTTGATTCAGATACTTCTAGTCATAACAATAGTGATTCTGATACAGATTCCTATTTAAAGAATAAGAAACTTAATGTTTTGACTAAAGATCAAGAAACTTTTCTTGAAATTGTAAAACACATTTCTAATCCTGACTTACAAAAAGAATATCTTGACAAACTCCTAAAGACTTTTGACAAAGGAGAATCTTCTAAAACTCCTGTTTTGAAACAAAATACTTATGATCTTACACAAATCCTAAGTAAGAAGAAGAATAAAAAAGACACACCAAATTGCAAGACCTTCAAAGGAAATCCAAGAAGTAAAAATTGAAATAAAAGATTTAAAAGAAAAACAGAAAAATGATTCTGAAACAATCCAACTTCTTCTTAAAAGTCAATTAGTTGATAATTCTGAAAAAGGTTCAGATTCTGATAATGATGGATCTGAAAACCAAAAGCTTGAGAATATTGAGTCTCTTCCAAATGATTTTCTTTTTGTTCTAAAGCAAGTAACAACAAGAAAATACCTAATCTGGATTACCCTTATCCTTTCATCTGATTTCCAAATTGACACAGTAGCCTTATTTGACACAGGTGCTGATCTAAATTGTATCAAAGAGATTATTATTCCAAAAGAATTTCATAAAGAAAACAATGAAAACTTTCTGCAGCAAATAATTCGAAACTAAAATTTCTTCCAAAGTTGATGCTTCAATTCCTAATGATGGTTTTGAATTTAGGACTTCATTCTTTTAACAAATGATATACATCATGCTGTTATTCTTGGAACTCCTTTCATAAACCTCATTACTCCTTACACCGTTACTTATGATGGCATAACCTTTAAAGCAAAAGATAAAAAATTGAAATTTTCTTTCATTGAAAAACCTAAAACAAGAAATTTGAATATTCTAAAAGCTTGTTCTGTTTATCAGAACCATATTAGTGTTTTGCTAAAGAAAAAACAAAATGACTTATTTCATTTAAAAAATGATTTAAATATTGAAAGACTTGAAAAACAACTACAAACTGGTTTGATAAAACAAAAGATTAATGATTTCAAAGTATTAATTGAAAAAGAAATATGTGCTGATTTACCTTCTGCCTTTTGGAGTAGATAGAAAGCAACATTTGATAGATCTTCCCTATGAATCCTCTTTTGATGAAAAGCAAATTCCTACTAAAGCTAGACCTATTCAAATGAATATGGACTTAGAAAAGCATTGTAGAAAGAGATCAAAGACTTAGAATCTAAAGGTTTGATTGTCAAGTCAAGGTCTCCTTGGTCCTGCGCCGCTTTCTATGTAAATAAAAATTCTGAGATAGAAAGAGGAACACCTAGACTGGTTATCAATTACAAACCTTTAAACAAGGCCCTAAAATGGATTAGGTATCCCATACCTAACAAGAAAGATTTGCTTCAAAAACTCCACTCTGCTTTCATATTTTCAAAATTTGATATGAAGTCTGGTTTTTGGCAAATCCAAATTCATCCTAAAGATCGTTATAAAACTGCTTTTACTGTTCCTTTTGGACAATTTGAATGGACAGTGATGCCGTTTGGTTTAAAAAAATGCACCTTCTGAGTTTCAAAGAATTATGAATGATATTTATAATCCTTATTCAGATTTTTGTATTGTTTATATTGATGATGTTTGATCTTTTCAAAAGACATAGATCAACACTTCAAACATTTAAAGACCTTTTATTTTGCCACTAGAAAGGCTGGTTTAGCTGTATCTAGTACAAAGATTTCTTTATTCCAAACTAAGGTCAGATTCCTAGGACATTATATTTCCAAAGGAACTATCACACCCATTGAAAGATCTCTTGCTTTTACTGATAAATTCCCTGATAAAATTCTAGATAAAAGCCAACTCCAAAGATTTTTAGGAAGTTTAAATTATGTTCTAGATTTTTGTCCTAACATCAATAGAATTGCAAAACCATTGCATGATAGATTAAAGAAAGTTCCTGTTCCTTGGACTGATGAACATACAAAGGCTATTAAACTAATAAAGAACACTGTTAAGGATATCCCTTGCTTATATTTAGCAAACCCTAGATTACCAAAAGTTGTTGAAACTGATGCATCTGACTTAGGGTATGGAGGTATTCTAAAACAAGTGGATAATGGTAAAGAACAAATAGTTCAATATGTTTCTGCTCATTGGAATGATTGTCAGAAAAACTATTCTACTATTAAAAAAGAAATTTTATCAATTGTTCTTTGCATATCTAAATTTCAAAGTGATTTACTAAATCAAAAATTTTTGCTAAGGATTGATTGTAAAGCTGCAAAACATGTTTTAGAAAAAGATGTTCAAAACATTGCATCTAAACAGATCTTTGCACGATGGCAAGCAATTTTGAGTGTTTTTGATTTTGAAATTGAATTTATAAAAGGAGATAAAAATTCTGTTCCAGACTTTCTAACCAGAGAATTTCTCCAAAACAGATAATGCCGCCCAAGAAAAAGACACTGGCAAAGCTAAGATTATTGAGCCCCATGTCCAAAGCCATTACAAAGAATCCCAATCTCCTCCACCCATTCCAAAGTTAGCCTCAGGCATTCCTATAAAATCTTGGGTTGACACAATCCAAGAAGATGAAGAATCTTCATCTAAAGCAATTACTTCTCAAGATCAGGTAAATGAATGGATTGAATCCATTTCTAAATCCCTGAACTCCTACTTGCTTTACAAAGTTTTTCAAAAAATCAAGATATACAAAAAACTTCTTCCAAAGAAATTACTTTTCCAAAATCTCAAAAGGAAATTGTTTTAACTGGAAGTTCATCTTCCCAATTAATTTCTCAAAAGCCTTCACAAAAATCGGATTGGTATAATAAAACCTATCACCAAAATATTTTGAGCATTGAAGATGGGTTTTATAGTCCTGATCCATTTATTACCCTTTCAAAGTTTTTTCCAAAGGGTTGGTTTTTCAAACCTTGGGATTTATCAAAACCCCAATCCTTTTATCAAGACATTCTTGAATTGACGGAATCTGTAAAATTCAAACACTTTTTCCTTTCTGATACTCATTCTGAGCCGGCCTATTCTACGGCCACTATCCTTAAAGTCATTTCTCCAAAACAATGGGGAGAACCCTTCATAACCCTAAAGTTTTCCCTGCAAATTTCCAAAATAGATTAAACCATTGCTTATCATACTCTTATTGGGATTACCAGCAAGCGTGGTTTAATACTTTCCTAATCCAAAACCCTAAGAAAAGCCATTCATGGTTATTTTTCTTTAATTCAAAAATAACCGTCGAAAGCCTTCCAAACTGGTTCCAACATTGGTGGAACTATTATGGACCAAGCCCAGAAATATTAACCCCCAATGCAAAATCCTGCCTAAACCTTTTTAAAGCCCACTATGTTCCTCGTCTTCAGAGAAAAGATTCCCCCTTTTCTTTGTTTCTGTACAAATTTTTTCTTACCTTGGGTCTGGATGTGGAGTCTTCAATTCTACACCCAAGAAACCCATTTGCTTCTCCAAAGAACCTTCAAAGTTAAATGGTGGTCCAAATTTGACGAAGAGTCAAAGCTGACACAACACATGGTCCAGCAATGGCTCTGTGCTAAAGGCCATATTAAATCTAATATTGAAGTTGTCAAAGCCCAAAGCACGTTTCTCTCTCAGAAGTCTATGGCCCAATCTCTCCTTGCAGGTGCCAAGTCTGAAGAGGAATATTTTCAAGTAATGCAACAACTCTTGCCTCGAGACCAGCATCTTCTGATGCCAGCTCTTCAAGTGGTGGGGAGCCACAACCTTTTATTTCTCTTGGAGATGATAACGAAGATGACTGTTTCGGTATCCTCTCTTTTAAAGTAAAAAAAAAAAAAAAAAAAAAGTCATTGAGCATAAGAAAATTATTTTTTTTTCCCCTTCACTCACTATTCTCTACACGAGAAAAAAGCTGTGGGAAAAGTAATTTTCAAATTCAAGCATCCAAAGCACTCAACAGGTACCGGTGGGGACCTTGACCAACAATTCAATTCAAAATAATTGATGACAAAGCCATGTGAAAGAGCATTTTATGATGACAAAGCCAGGTGGAAAGCAAAAGAAAAAGCAGAAGCATCTTACAAAGCCATGTGAAAGAGCATCTTATGATGACAAAGCAAGTGAAAGCAAAAGAAAAAGCAGAAGCATCTTACTGTAACCATGTGAAGAAAGCATTCAAAGCCACCCAAAGCACGTTACAAATGATCAGATTTAATAAGGCCGGGGTGACAAACACAGTACCAGATCTGGATCCCAGAAATGGTGCTCTGAGTGAAGGAGAGAAGAGAATTACAACTGAGGGAGAGATCCGGTCTCTATGCCTCAGAGGAGTAGTAACAATTTTAAATGACAGAACTGATATATTATCAGTCTGCAAGCATGCTTTTAAAATAAAATTGCTTTTTAAAATAAACATTCACAACTTTTACATAGGCTTAAAACGATTGCTTACATTTCCTTGAAAACAAATTAAGTTTAAACTGAGAAGAGTTCTAAGAAGAGAGAAATTTGGAAAAATAGTTCTAAAGAAAACCGGATGCCCTCTACTGAGAGTTAATGGGAACTATATACCCAATCCCAACTACCATAATTATTACAATTATTAAAACAGTAAGATGCTTCTGCTTTTCTGTCTTTGTAACGTGCTTTGGGTGGCTTTGAATGCTTTCTTCACATGGTTACAGTAAGATGCTTCTGCTTTTTCTTTTGCTTTCACTTGCTTTGTCATCATAAGATGCTCTTTCACATGGCTTTGTAAGATGCTTCTGCTTTTTCTTTTGCTTTCACCTGGCTTTGTCATCATAAAATGCTCTTTCACATGGCTTTGTCATCAATTATTTTGAATTGAATTGTTGGTCAAGGGTCCCACCGGTACCTTTGAGTGCTTGGATGCTTGAATTTGAAAATTACTTTTCCCACAGCTTTTTTCTCGTGTAGAGAATAGTGAGTGAAGGGGAAAAGAAAATAATTTTCTTATGCTCAATGACTTTTTTTTTTTTTTTTTTTTTTTTACTTTAAAGAGAGAGGATACCGAAACAGTCATCTTCGTTATCATCTCCAAGAGAAATAAAAGGTTGTGGCTCCCCACCACTTGAAGAGCTGGCATCAGAAGATGCTGGTCTCGAGGCGAGGAGTTGTTGCATTACTTGAAAATATTCCTCTTCAGACTTGGCACCTGCAAGGAGAGATTGGGCCATAGACTTCTGAGAAGAGAAACGTGCTTTGGGCTTTGACAACTTCATATTAGATTTAATATGGCCTTTAGCACAGAGCCATTGCTGGACCATGTGTTGTGTCAGCTTTGACTCTTCGTCAAATTTGGACCACCATTTAACTTTGAAGGTTCTTTGGAGAAGCAAATGGGTTTCTTGGTGTAGAATTGAAGACTCCACATCCAGACCCAAGGTAAGAAAAAATTTGTACAGAAACAAAGAAAATGGGGGAATCTTTTCTCTGAAGACGAGGGAACATAGTGGGCTTTAAAAAGGTTTAGGCAGGATTTTGCATGGGGGGTTAATATTTCTGGGCTTGGTCCATAATAGTTCCACCAATGTTGGAACCAGTTTGGAAGGCTTTCGACGGTTATTTTTGAATTAAAGAAAAATAACCATGAATGGCTTTTCTTAGGGTTTTGGATTAGGAAGTATTAAACCACGCTTTGCTGGTAATCCCAATAAGAGTATGATAAGCAATAGTTTATCTCTTTTTGGAAATTTGCAGGGAAAACTTAGGGTTATGAAGGGGTTCTCCCCATTGTTTTGGAGAAATGACTTTAAGGATAATGGCCGTAGAATAGGCCGGCTCAGAATGAGTATCAGAAAGGAAAAAGTGTTTGAATTTTACAGATTCCGTCAATTCAAGAATGTCTTGATAAAATATTGGGGTTTTGATAAATCCCAAGGTTTGAAACCAACCCTTTGGAAAAACTTTTGAAAGGGTAATAATGGATCAGGACTATAAAACCCATCTTCAATGCTCAAAATATTTTGGTGATAGGTTTTATTATACCAATCCGATTTTTGTGAAGGCTTTTGGAAATTAATTGGGAAGATGAACTTCCAGTTAAACAAATTTCCTTTTGAGATTTGGAAAAATTTCTTTGTCTTTGGAAGAAGTTTTTGTATATCTTGATTTTTTGAAAAACTTTGTAAAGCAAGTAGGAGTTCAGGGGATTTAGAAATGGATTCAATCCATTCATTTACCTGATCTTGAGAAGTGTAATTGCTTTAGATGAAGATTCTTCATCTTCCTGGATTGTGTCACCCAAGATTTTATAGGAATGCCTGAGGCTAACTTTGGAATGGGTGGAGGAGATTGGGATTCTTTGTAATGGCTTTGGACAAGGGGCTTAATAATCTTAGCTTTGCCAGTGTCTTTTTTCTTGGGCGGCATTATCTGTTTTGGAGAAATTCTCTGGTTGAGAAAGTCTGGAACAGAATTTTTATCTCCTTTTATAATTCAATTCAAAATCAAAAACACTCAAAATTGCTTGCCATCGTGCAAAGATCTGTTTAGATGCAATGTTTTGAACATCTTTTTCTAAAACATGTTTTGCAGCTTTACAATCAATCCTTAGCAAAAATTTTGATTTAGTAAATCACTTTGAAATTAGATATGCAAAGAACAATTGATAAAATTTCTTTTTTAATAGTAGAATAGTTCTTCTGACAATCATTCCAATGAGCAGAAACATATTGAACTATTTGTTCTTTACC
>SKCR01054748.1:0-44615 GCA_019454045.1 Zanthoxylum bungeanum | reverse complement strand
AAACAAGAATCGTATATCCACACTTTCGAAGAGTGGGTACTAGGACTAATTTGATTCTATTCAAATAAAATCTACGAATCTAGTTTATTGGGCAAAGTGCCTAAAATATTATTTACTTGGTAAAAGTGCAAATACCACAGATCTGTTAGCCCTAGTTCATAGTGAAGCAAGTGGGCCCATGTCTAGCTAGGCTAGAGGTGGATATGAATGTTTCCTGACCTTTACGGATGTGGCATCGCGTTATGGTTATGTGTCTCTTTAGAAACAAAAACGGAAACTCTTAAAGTTTCGACACGAAGTAGACAAACAGATCGGCTAAAGTATTAAATCGTCACGGTTAGACCATGATGAAAATACTTAAGCAATAAGTTTCTAAAATACATGAAAGAGTATAATATTCTTTCAATGAGGACTCCTTCCGGAACACGTCAATTTGACGGTATGTCCGAACAGAGTAACCGAATTTTGTTGGACATGATTAGGTTAATCATGAGTCACTCTGAGCTACCATTTCCTTCAACGGATAAGCATAAACAGTGCAAAACTTATTTGGAATAAGGTTCCATAATAATCTGTTTGACAACTTCATATTAGATATGAACAGGAAAGAAACCGAGTTTCTCAATCCTGATAATTTGGGAATGCTAGGCATATGTTTGGATGATACCAAACTAAAACCCAAATTGGATAAGTGCCAAATGTAGGTTATCCTAGGGATACCATAAGTAGAGTACTTACACAATTCACAAGAGAGCAATGTAATTGTTGCTCACCATGTGGTTTTCCTAAGAGGAATACCGATATGCAGTTGTAAGTGGGAGGATAGTAAACTCGATGAAAAATCGGAGTAATACTATTCCTGGCACCTATTCCTTTATGGAACATAAACAGTTCATCAAGGATGAAACTATACCATTAATCTTCGAATACACAAGAACCGCGTATGTCGGAGAGAGTCAAAAAACAACCTGGGGTATGGGTTTCTGATCTCACCTCGAAAAGATGTCTATCTTATTGAGGAATACCAACCGACTACGAATATGGAAGTGATACAAGGTATCGACTCCCAATTATGACAAAGTGTCATGATATCCGAATTGGATTCCATGTATATCAACAAGTTTGGATACTAGTTGATGTACCGCAAGGCATTGTGGCTATTGGTACTTTATAAGTCTTCAAGGAAGACATACATGGAAGGCAACATACCAACGTACAAAGCTAGGCTTTTAACGAAAAGGTATCGTTATCAACATTGTGTTGATTACGATTCAACCTTTTACCTGTTGCCATTGTAAATCCATTGGATAATGCTTGCTAAAGCTGCATGTTTCATTTATGAAATATGTCAGCTGAATGGGAAAATGTTTTCCTGAAAAGTAAACCTTTTGGAGGATGTTTACAACATCCTGTCAGTTTTGTCGTACCAAACTAACAAACAAGGTTTGCAGGTTATCGATCCATGTTTGGATTGAAGCAAGCATTAGGTTCTTGGAATTATCATTTTGATGTAATCATAATAGTTTATGATTTATTCAATATGAAATGATTCTTGTGTATATAAGAGGGTTAGTGGGAGCGCACTGACAGTAATGTCCTATAATATAATGATAATATATATATTATATCATTTCTTGGAAATGATATTCCTATAATAACTATCGGTGAAAGCTTGGCTTTCGAGAAAAATCTCCGAGAAATAGTACATTGAAAAATGTACGCGACCTGGTGTCTCATACGCACGCTTGAGCATATGGATTCACAATCAGGCCAATCCAAGTGTAGTCACTGGATTGATGTTAAGAACATACTTAGTATCTTAGAGATCTAAGGATGCTGTCTTAAACTATAGAGATGGAGAACTTGAAGTGACTGGGATCACTGTAGCAAGTCTCATAACCGATAAAGATGACTATAAGTCGCAAACGGTACTTTACAGTTTGAATAACGGTATAGTGAGCTAGAACCCAAGCAAGATACTATTACCGAATAAACAACAAATTCGGGTTATTGCTGCAGCTGAGGTATTAATAGAAGCCATTTGGGTCGAAAACAAATCTAATTATTAGATATAGTTCTGTTAGCAGCTGAGCTAGGCGTCAGCACAGGCTAAAGAATTAATGGTCTCATCAACGATCCAGATACATACTTCGATATTCATCTGATTCGTTCGGATCATACATCGTGGTGATGTGATGATCGAATAAATCGCATCAGATGATAATCATGCAAATCCGTTGACGAAAGCCTTTTCTCAGCAGTTTGATCCCACCGTACATAGTTGGGTGTAAGACACTCGAGTGACTGGCTATAGGCCAAGTGGGAGATTGTTGGACAATTATGATCCATAGTGTCACTATTTGTACAGATCATGGTGTTGTTGTACAAATTAACTATGTGACAAAGGAGATTGCACTCTTATTATTTGTGATTAGATCACAAAGATGTATAAATGATAGGAGGTCCATGTGATTTGTTCCTGGATTAAGAATGATATGAGACAGTATCAGTCCACGAAGGATAAATCATTAAATATCCCTAGTCAGAGTATTATCGAGATTGGACATCGATAATGCGTAAAGACTAGTATTACACTTGTGCTCGTTGTGAGGGCACAAACGGCATAGTTCTCATATATTTGGGTATAGGATACTCATGTAAGTGTAATAGGAGGTTGTGTTTACCGATGGTACGGGAAACAGCTTCGCTCTGGATAGGCCCCCTCGGAATTCCATTGGTAGTATGACTATGTGTCTATGGAAATCTGAAATCAGGGTAGGTGTATTTGGTCTTAACCTGAGACTTGCACCGCTAATACTTGCGACAATCAATATACTTTGGTTTTGGTCATCCAGGGCTTTAAACAGGTTTTGTGTACGCCTCTGCTGGGTATATTGAGAATCGTAGTGTGTTGGGTGTGATGTCAAGACGGAAGTGTCACTCCAGTCATATGGAGATGATGATCGCGTAGGGATACAAAACTGGTTCTCTAAAGGGTTGCAACCATCAATATATGACTTGGTCATGATTATCCGATAATAAAGAGACTAGTTGCTCGTAATCCGATATATGCTTCGTACGGGGCAGACACTGTACCAGCCCCAGGCCTTGCATGTGATCATCCGATACTGGATCGAAATACGCAATACTACGTATATTACGCCTGATATAGATCCTTATTCATGTAGGATATTTCTGGAGAATTGGGTAGGCATGGCGCTTTGCTAGAATCCAACATTGTCTTGTAAATCGGTACAAACATAGTACTAGGTACTTACGTGTTCGGATAGTCCGACGACCGAATTTACTGCCAACATATCTGGGGATATCATGGGTCGATTCCCGAAGATTCACCAATGATGTATGACTCGCACTTTATTAATCTGGGATTAATTTGATGAGAGAAAAAATTAATCTGGGATTAATTGCGGAGATATTTTATCTGGGATAAAATATCATTTAAAGAGAGATAACGATTAATTTGGAATTAATCGATAAAATATATATTTGATATATAAATGAAATTGGATTTCGACGAGGAATTAAAATTAGATTTAATTCGGGCGAAAGAGTTAAATTAGAATTAATTCGTTAGCGACGTGAATAGTGATTTCGCTAGGCGTAATCATTTAATTACGTCGCGACGGAAAATTCGTTAATTTGGAATTAGCGAACTAGAGCCCGGGATTGTTTGCGAGTGCATTCGCATTTCGAATTCGAGTGCGGCATGCAAGTCAAATCAAGCGTCAAATCGCTAGTCGCATCTAGCGTCACATCATCCGTCAATCAAGTGATAGATGTCTTTCACTTTGAGTGATTGACGCCAGTCACTATTGATTGATTGATTGATTGATGGTGGTTGTTGGCAAGCTTTTGCTTGACTTTTGGAAAGAGAAAATAAAAGAAATTAATTTTTGAAATTGATTTGTGTATTAGATATACTTTTAAGCCAACAACCACACAACTCTCTCTTCCTAACTTCTCCCTCTCTCACGCCCAACAAGGGCATTTCTTCACTGGTTTGGTAGCTCACTACCGAGAGCCAAGAAGAAGATGGGAAGCAAGTGTGATGGTTTTTGTGGCAAAAACATCGAGAGCTAGCACTCCGAGAGACATGCAAAGGTGATAGGGAAGTCCACCCATGAGCTTGGAATCATTTCGCGAAGCATGGAGCTTGACGAAGGACCAACAATGGCCAAATTTGAGGAGCAAACAGCAACCCACTGCCGAGCTTGACAGTGAGCAGAAACCAAATTTTTGTTGCCTCTTGCGTCGCTCAACCTATCGATGTGAGTATTCCGTAACTCCCTCGTTGTATTCGCACATGTTTTTGATGCTTTGTATTCGATCCTTGTGGCCGTAGAAACTCCAAGAATATATATCATGGCAAAGGCAAGAATTCATCATGCAATTTGATTTCAATCTAATTAAATCAACATTTAACATACAATTTATGCCATTAACACATCCAATTATTAATTTTCAAAAAATCACCATGAGCAACCTAGGGGATACATTCGGCCAAGCATGGATTTTGGGGATTTTTGATCTAATTAATTTATCACAAATCCAATGATATACAAATCCAATTAAACATCATATAAACTCAACCAACTCATCAATTTAGGCAAAATCAAGCTCTAAGCATAAAATCCCAAATTAAAGTCATGAACCATAGATTTTCAAATCAAAATTAGGACGTCTCTGATACCATTGTTAGTGTTCCTAGAACATGCCAAGGATCTCTAAGAGTGATTTGTGTGTGAATAAATCAAAGGGAGTTATGGAAATACTCACATTGATCGGATTTATGATTTCAAAAATTCCTCATTTGTTGGATGTAATGGAAGCTCCAAGCCTTCTAATTAGATTCCAAACTCTAGGATTGGTTTCCCTATCACCTTCATTTGTCTATTTAAAGTGCTAGCTTTGTAGAATTTTGTAACAAAATTCCATGGGAGAGGAAGCATGCTCACGGTTTTGGAGAAAGGAAGAAGAGTGAATATTGACTTGTCTTACTTCCAAAGTTTGACTTGTTAATTTATATTAGGTTGGTGGGTAGGATTTTGTTTGTGGTAGAAAAAGTAATCTCAAGCTTTTACTCAACCAATTACTAAATTCCATCAAGTGTCAAACACATTGATGTAGTTGGTGGGCCCCACTTCAAATTCCAAATTTAAGTCGGACAATCCACACGCAACTTCGCTCGGGCCCGGGTTCGTTTAATTCCGAATTAAACGAATTTGCCGTTGCGACTTAATAAATCCAATTTAATTAAATACTAATGCCTCGCAATATTATTACGTAAGTCGCTTACGAATTAATTCCAAATTAATTTATTCGCTTGAATTTAAATCCAATTTTAATTCCGCGTTGAAATCTAATTTCAATTAATATATCTAATATATTATTTTAGCCCTATTAAATAAATTAAATAGTAAAATCCAATTTCACTATTAAATTTACTTAGCCGATTAATTCCAAATTAATCGCGTTCTCTCTTCTTGACGAATTTAATCCCAGATAAATTCTCGACGCAATTAATCCCAGATTAATTATTTCTCTGTTAATTAATCACATATTAATACTTGCCGTAATTAATCTCAGATTAATTTTGTCATCATAATTAATCCCAGATTAATTCTGTTGGAGTCAAATGTCATCGGTGAATTTTCACGAAGCGACCCAAGAGATCCTTGGATATGTTGGCAGTAAATTACGGTCATCGGACTATCCGAACATGTGCAGACCTGGTACCACTTTCTTACTGATTTACAAGACATGGATGACTTCTACCAAAGCACCGTGCCTACCTGTGGCACACAGAAACTGGACGACGCATGCTGTCACGGGCTCGCGGCCCGGTCGGGAGTACGGAGTAGCCACGGGGGACTAAACCGGAGAATAATGGAGTCGCCACCCGGTGTGAACTGGGAAAATGAGATTTAAGGCCGCACTCACCCCTCGCAAGGGAAGACCTCAAACCGTTGGGTTCGAAATGGTCCCTTACTTATGCCACTTGTAATGAAAGGATTTATGTAATAATTTAATCAGGCTTAAGTAGCACTTATTTCCAAGAGTATCATGCTTCTAAATTCACATGTACAAAATAAAACTTAGACCAAGTTTACATATATTTCACATCTAAGATTGCATGCTTGAAAGTACATCAAAGGAGCGACAAAAATACAACTTCACTGGCATATTATATTCAAGAAAGCACAAGCACACATACTAACCACACAAGCACACATGTGAGCACCTTCTCAAGTGGTACGTGGAATTGTATCCCAAGTACAGACCGTACTACCGTCCATTCGGAATCAACTACGGAATTTATGTCTGGGTTTCCATCCGATATACCACAAGAAATAATACTAAAATGTTATCATGACATAGGTATATGAATTGTAATACATTAAACACATTGTATTCATACATGTGGGGATAGCTACAAGGAAAACTATGTATGAAATCTGATGAAAAGGACTCAGTTAAGTGGGTGCGCGTTCGCGTAGCGTTTGAAAATGCGTTCGAATGGTAAACAGAAGGTTCGCGTTCGTATAGCGTTCGAGAACGCATTCGAACGGAACCAGACCTGATGCATGATAAGACTAAGAAAGTGCATGTGCATTCGCGTAGCGTTCGATAATGCGTTCGAATGGTAAACAGAAGGTTCGCGTTCGTATAGCGTTCGAGAACGCGTTCGAACGGAACCAGACCTGATGCATGAAGAGACTAAGAAAGTGCGTGTGCGTTCGCATAGCGTTCGAGAACGCGTTCGAACGGTAAACAGAATGTTTGCGTTCGTGTAGCGTTCGAGAACGCGTTCGAATGGAACCAGACCTGATGCATGCAACACAAAGAATAAAGACAACAATGTCAAGATCAGTATGTCCGATTAAACGTATCTTGCATTCAACCGAACACACATCAACCGGCGTGACAAAGCATCGTTGTAAAGGGCTTTGACCCCTCCCCATAGGGGATCTTTCATTCCACTTACTAAGCCCATGCGCTCGATTGAATCATACATACAAAGAATTAAAATCAATAATATCAAACTTGGTATGCCCGATTGAACGTATCTTGCATTCAACCGAACACACATCAACCGGCGCGACAAAGCATCGTGGTAAAGGGCTTTAACCCCTCCCCATAGGGGATCTTTCATTCCACTAACTAAGCCTATGCACTCGATTGAATCATGCATACAAAGAATTAAAAGCAATAATATCAAACTTAGTATGCCCGATTGAATGTATCTTGCATTCAACCGAACACACATCAACCGACGCAGCAAAGCATCGTGGTAAAGGGCTTTAACCCCTCCCCATAGGGGATCTTTCATTCCACTTACTAAGCCCATGCGCTCGATTGAATCATGCATAAATAAGCAACATGCAGAATTCAAGTGACGAAAAATAAATAAACCAAAGCAACACAAAACAAAAGAGGGTGCCGTTTACTCAAGCGGTACGTGGAGTTGTATCCCGAGTACAGATCATACTACCGTCCATTCGGAATCGGCTATGAAATTTATGTTCGGGTTTCCATCCGATATACCGCGAGAGTTGACACATCTCTCATTTTATTCCACAGCCACAACATACAACATCTCATAATTCATGCATATTTATCTACTCAAGGGTAACAACATGCATTTCAACATGACAATCATGCAAGCAATACTCAATATATAATACAAGTAAAAATAAAAAAAACAAAAAAAATGAGTGTGAAAGATACCCTCAGGTCTAACTTTTTTGCCAACTTTCAGGCTTGCGTTTCACGGACGTCGGAAGGGTACAGCTCCTCAACTTCTCCGGTTCACTGGTTTAGCGTCCTAGCTCACTGCTTCGCTATTTTGCTTGCTGTTCGAACTCCGTTCTGCTACTGTTCGGCCTCTGTTTTGCTGCTCACTGTTCAGGTCATCTGTTTTGACGTTTCAACGGACTGTTCCGAGTTTTTGTGTGGGTTTTTAGTGCAGTCTTGTGTGATTATTTTAAGGATTATGAATGCAGTTTTTATGTTACTGTTTTGAGGATTTTAAGGGCTGTTTGAGGGCTAATAGGAGTGCAGTTTTTTATGTTACTACTTTAAGGTTTTTAGGGAATGTTTTAAGTGTATTTTGCTGCTGTTTTAGGGGTTAATTACTGTTGTTTGGGCGTGTAAAACAGTGCAGTTTTTGTGTTCACTGCAGTTCGGTTTTTGGTTGTAATTTTCGGTGATGGAGGGCTGCTGTATAGGGCTGGTTTCGGTGGCTTTAGGAAGATATAAATGCTTGTTATTTTCGGTTGTGGAGGGGTTAAGGAGGGTGATGTGTTCGGCTATGGAGTGGAGAAGATGAAAGAATATTTTTTGTTACTTATCCTTGTAATTGGCGTGTGCTGGGAGAGGCTTTTTCTTGTATGAATGAGCTAGGAGGGTGCATGTCTTGGTTAGGGGTTGTTTATATAGAGAATGGCTAGGGCTTCACCTTGTCTCACAAGGAAGGGATTTGATTTTGTGTTGAGCAAGGAAAGTCAAAGATTGAGGGGGGACAAATTTGGTTTAGATTAGGAATACAATATCTTTAATTTGTTATAATTGATTTTAATTAGGCATGACATCTTTTTAATTTAGTATGTGATTTGTTTAGTTAGGAAGTTAATATATTTGATTTGTCTTTATTAGGTATGATTATATTTTATGTTCTATTTAATTGGTAAATGGTTTAATTATTTTATTTAATATTTAATTTAATTTCCCATGTGTTTTAAATGTGTTTTATTAATTGGGATGTGTTTTATGGGCTTTGGGGGGCTAATTTGGGCTGGGGTGCGAGGCTAGCAGCAAAACCAGAAATACCGACTTCGTTCGAACGCCCATTCGAACGCTACACGAACGTCCGCAATCTGCCTGACGTTCGAACGAAGTAACGAACGTAACACTAACGAAGACAGTGAACTTGTGAAATGAACTTGATGACGTACTTATTCTGAATTTCCCCTTCTGACCTCCGTTTCCCGCAATATCCTTAGCTAAAAAGGTAGTGCCTCCAACTGAGACTCATCATTGGGTTTCACATGCGAAAATGCAATGCCTACAGTCGCCCCCACTTTGATGGGACTTGTGCAGTGTGTGGCTTTGAACAATCCTATCAAATTTATGCAATGCATTTTCACTTACCTGGCTCGGCTGCTGCCTTGAGCTGAGTTGGTGCTGCAGTGGACCTCGATCCTGGGACGCATCCCAATAACTGCAACCGACAACGGGGGCACCTCGACCCTGGGCACCTCGACCCAATACTGCTGACAATAGGGACCTCGCCCTCGAACTGATGATGTAGTGGGCACCTCGACCCTGGGCACCTCGACCCGGAACTACAACTGACAACGGGGGCACCTCGACCCTGGGCACCTCGACCCAACACTTCTGACCATAGGGACCTCGCCCTCGAACTGATGATGTAGTGGGTACCTCGACCCTGGGCACCTCGACCCGGAACTACAACTGACAACGGGGGCACCTCGACCCTGGGCACCTCGACCCAACACCGCTGACCATAGGGACCTCACCCTCGAACTGATGATGTAGTGGGTACCTCGACCCTGGGCACCACGACCCGGAACTACAACTGACAACGGGGCCTCGCCCTCAAGCTGATATGGGCCTCGCTCCTTGGGACTCATCCCAAAAACTGAAATTACGCTGACCCTGCTTGGCTCATTTCTGCCGCTTTCTCCTTCTTTCGAACCTGAGAACACAAAACAAAACAAACACGAAGAGAATGCAATATTACGTGTATGCATGAATGATTTTCTTATTCCGTTGGGTTAGGTCTTCTGCTAATTCCCGTGGTGACTGCTCGGTCTTCTCTCCCTCGGGCTAAGTATTGCTTCAATCTGTCTACGTTGATCGGCTCAGTGAACTCGTTCCCCCCAAGTCTGATAGCTTCACTGCTCCATTTCCCATTACCTTCTGCACTATGTAAGGTCCTTCCCAGTTTGGTCAGAATTTTCCTCTCGGATCTGTCGTCGACGGCCTCACCTGTTAAGTACCGAATCACCCTTTTTGATATTGGTGGGACGTACTTTCTTGTTGAATGCTCGGGCTAGTCTCTTCTGATACAACTGCATGTGATACAAATGTTGGATAATATGACCCATAGCGTCACTATTTGTACAGATCATGGTGTTGTTGTACAAATTAACTATGTAACAAGGAAATTGCACTCTCATCATTTGTGATTAGATCACCATAGATATATAAATGAAGAGAGGTCCCTATGATTAGTTCCTGGATTGAGAATGATATGAGACAGTATCAGTCCACGAAGGATTAATCATTAAATATCCCTAGCCGGAGTATTATCGAGATAGGACATCGATAATGCGGAATAGGCTAGTATTGCACTTGTGCGCGTTGTGAGGGCACAACGGCATAGTTCTCATATATATAAGTATTGGATACTTATGCAAGTGCGATAGGAGGTCGTGTTTCACCGATGGTACGGGAAACAGCTTCGCTCTGGATAGACCCTCGGAATCCCATTGGTATTATGACTATGTGTCTATGGAGGCCGAAATCAAGGTAGGTGTGTATGGTCTTAACCTGAGACTTACATCGCTAATACTTACGATAATCGATAGACTTTGGTCTTGGTGGTACAGGGTTTTAACCGGTTCTGCGTACACCACTTCTGGGTTTATCAGAGAGTCGTAGTGTATTGGGTGTGATGTCAAGACGGAAGTATCACTTCAGTCATAGTGGAGATGATGTCACGCAGGATACGGTATTAGTGCTCTTAAGTGTTGCGCAACCATCGGGATATTATGACTAGGTCATGCATATCCGATTATAGAGACTAGTTACCAGACATCCGACATGTGCTTCGGATGGGGCAGACACTTATCCAGCCCCAGCCCTAGTACGTGACTATCCGATACTGGGCCGATATACACAATAATACGGTATACTACGCTTGATACAGATCGATATATATTCCTGTAAGAATATTTCTGAAGAATTGGGTAGGCATGGCGCTTTGCTAGAAGCCAACCTTGTCTTGTAAATTGGTATAAACGTAGTACGAGGTACTTACGTGTTCAGATAGTCCGACGACCGTATTTACTACCAACATATCCGGAGATCTCATGGGTCGGTTCCTGAAGATTCACCGATGACGTATGACTCGCACTTTAATTAATCTGGGATTAATTCGATGAGAGAGAAAATTAATCTGGGATTAATTACGGAGATATTTTATCTCGGATAAAATATCGTTAAAGAGAGAGAACGATTAATTTGGAATTAATCGATAAATTAATATATTCGATATATTATAACGAAATTTGATTTCGACGCGGAATTGAAATTAGATTTTAATTCGGGCGAACGAATTAATTTAGAATTAATTCGTTAGCGACGTGAATAGTGAATTCGCTAGGCGTAATCATTTATTACGACGCAACGAAAAATTCGTTAATTTGGAATTAGCGAACCCGAGCCCGGGATTGTTTGCGAGCACATTCGCATTTCGAATTCGAGTGCGGCACGTAAGTCAAATCAAGCGTCAAATCGCAAATCACATCAAGCGTCAAATCACATGTCACTTTGAGTGATGTGACATTTGAGTGATTGATGTGAGTTGATTTGTAGTGATTGACAACCATTTAATGTTTGTTTTTGAAATTGGAAAAAGGTAAATGGTTTATTATTTTTTGGGAAAATATAAAGCCAATTACAATTTTTCTTTTTCATTAATTCACTCTCTCTCTCCTTCACATTTTTTCTCATTTTGGAGCCAAAAACTTCTTCATCTTCTCTCTCGGTCTTGACCGATTCTTCTCCTCAATTTTTCTGGTTTGACCGATCAATAAAGGAGAAAGAAATGATCTTGTTGCAAGATCTATGTGCTAGCACACTCATGGAGGAATACAAAGGTGATAGGGAAGTGAGTTCGTGAGCTTGGAAGCTTGAAGCTTGGAGCTTCAATGGTGTCCATCAATGGCCAATTCTTGGAGGAGGAAGCAGCCCTCACGCCGAGCAGTCCACCATGTTCGCAGCTCACTGCCGAGCAAGGGAGAGCAGTGCGTTCGTGGTATTTGTTGCATCTCAACCGATCAATGTGAGTTATTCCGCACCTCCTTTGATATGTATTCAACTCTTTTATGCATGATTTATGATCCTTGGGACTTGATTGAAACTCAACAATGGTATCTTGAGCCATTTGTGCATAAAACGTTTTTAGGGTTCTTGGGCAAAATTTGGGGCTTTTTGATTTAAGCATGATTTTGACAAATTGTTTGTTTAAGAATGTTTGTATATGAATAACTTAGAGTTATATGTAATCAATTTGAAGAAAAATAAATTGGATTGATTTTCCCCAATTTGCTTATTGTTGGCCAAAACTTTAATTTGGGTAAACTTGATTTGAGCATGTTTAATGAAATTGGATGATTTAGAATGCTTAAAGTTGTTTAATTGATGATTGATTAGATCAATTGATGAAAAAGTGTTTGGAACAATTTTCCCCCATTTTGCTTGTGATGGCCGAAAATAAAGAACCCTAATGTCTTGGATTTTTGTTTTTGTGTTCATTGGATGACTTGCAAATCATTTGGGGATGTTGAATTTATGTTTAATTTGGTTCAATTGGATTGAATTTGATTTGGGCATAATTTCCCTCTTTGGCCGAGACACTTGAAGCATGAATTGGGTTTGATTTTGATCAAATTATGTTGGATATGATTCATTGATGTTAAACATGATTAATTGGACAAATTTAGTGTTTTGGAAACTTTGATTTGGTAATTAATAATGCTATACACTTTAGGTAATTTAATTGGAAAATTTGGAATTATTGAAATTAAATTATTGGGCCTTAAAATTGGATTTGGGCTTTTAAGTTGTGTTATTGGGTTTATTGGACTTGTTGTACAAAGTTGGTTTAGGCCAAAATTGGTTGGATCCAATTAGGCCCAAAACCGCTTCAAAAAAGGCCCAAAGCGACTAATGAACCTTTAACGTTTAATTGGGCCTAATGGGCCTAAATTAATTTATGGGCTTATGGGTAACTCCCGGATTGGATTTGGTTATTCGGTTTGACCCGAGTTGACCAAAAGTCCACGCCTCAAGAAATTAATTAAAAGCCCATTGGACTTAATTAAATAATATTGGATATTAATCGGGCTTTGAGACCCGTAACGATTAAATTTGGAATTTAAGTCGTAAGGTTTATTTTATAAAGTGTAATATTTAATTGGAATTAAATAATGAATTAGAATTAAATACGTATTAAATTGGATTTAATTATGTAATTTAATTTTATTTGAGAATCGTACTTTGAGTACGTGTTCGCAATACGAGTTTGACTCGAACAAAATCAAATCGTTGTTTGAACATTGGATGATCACTAATTATCAGATTAATTAATTTGATTATATTGATTGATAACATGCTTGTATGAATACATGGTTGTGATGTTTGAATAATGTATATCGGATGGATATTAGTCGGGTGGGGCGATTTTGGAAATTGTTGTAATAAATTTGATTTATTAATTGGACCTGCGAGTCCAGCCTTATCTCCTATTCTTTGTATTCTCTTCTCACCTATTCCCCTCAATGTAAATGAGGTTTCTTTAGAAGTGTAGTGTAACGGGTAGAAGAAATATTGTGCTAGCGGGAGAGAGAAAGTGAGAGATTTGATCTAGGATCAATGTGTAAAATATCCATCCGCATATCATTAATATTTTACATATGCGCTTTATTATGTGTTTAGAATGCATGTTAAGGGTGTATGATGATGAGACCTTAACAAGATAATAAATTGGTTTCCAATTTGCACACGAAAAGCCCTCATCAAATATCATGCGTTTTTTTCCTTCCATTGAGTGATTCTTGCTCAAGATCCTAGATTGGCAGGGGTTGTTGGCCAAAGTCAAGCCCTTGTCCGTCGAAGATGTGTTTTAATCACGAGGCTTTGTTCCATATCGGTGTCGTGTCCAAGTTGTGGTTTGTTGGCCAAAGTCAAGACCACTTCTTGTCCATTGACATTGATTACGAAGCTTCCATGTCAATGGGTCCGCGCTTGACTGGGATCACTAGGTTTGTGTGCCAAAGCCAAGCCTAGTTGATTCAGAGGAAAAGGTTAGGGTATAATTCGATATATAGGCATATATAGATATATGTTTAGGACTTGGATGTCCACCTACTGGATCTAGGAGTTGGATGAGATCCAATTGATCTTAGAGATCTACCTAGTTAATTATCATACAATTTTTGGCCAAAGTCAAGATTGTGTGATATTTAACGGGATCCTAGCCCACTAGGAAACACGGTTTCCGGAGTACTCGACAGAGGGTTAGAGGCTCGACGAAAAATAGTGGGAGGCAAGAATTGAATTTGCAATACTCGTTCAATTACTCGCCATACGCGCTCATTTAAATTATTTCGTCATTAGATTAAATGTTAGTTAGACTAATATTTAAATTGTTGTTTTAATAACAGTTGGACTGTATTATACTTGATTATATATAATTGGATTATATTAATCAATATATTTGAATTAATTAATTTCAGTTTACAGTTGATTTTATAATTGGATCATAGTAATCAATGTAATTGAGGTTAATTAATTTGGATTATATTTGATTATATAGTTGGACTATTATAATCATTATAATATATATAGTACCACTAATCGTTGATTAAATAGTTGGACTATTGTAATCAAGATAAAATTGAAAATTGGATATTTAAATATAATCTGGGATTAAATATTTTAAATGATTTAATTTTCAAATTGGAATAAATAATAGGTTACTTTATTTGATAAAATAACTTATTATACTTAAGCCCAAAATTAGCAAAATAAGTTGAGCATAAAATCTTTGGAAGATTTATGTGATGATGACTTTAATGCTTAATTTAATATACTTGTCATAAATCTAATTTTAGAATTAAGAAGTATTAAAATTGCAATTTATAATTCTGGAGAATTAATTGACTATTCTAAGGAGATAAAGTCAAAGTTTGCAATTGGGCATGTAGCACGAGGTGCACATCGTTTCGATATTCTAAAAACCCAAGGCTTGGCCTAAGGTTCCTAAAATATTGAAAAGGATGATTGACATATACCAAAGTGACTACCATTTGGATATGGCAGACACGAAGGAATTAAAGAAAGGGCAAGGCTCTACTTTGAAAATGTTTGTCTTAGTTATGTTCACACTAGTATTGAAATTAGATTTTAAATACTTAGTGTGGTACATAAAATATATGTATTGATGTTCAGAATCTGCTTTGAGCAGGATACTGACTTGAAGCGAAGATTGCTCTGCGAATCGGAAACGGGACGAAAGTCGCTGTTTCGACCGTAGATACCTAAGTTTAGGAACTACCCTTTGGGGTGTGTACTTAAATTAGGAACTGTTATAATGTAACTAGTTTGACTAGAGACATTATCTCTATATCAGTGCTTAATCCATTGTGGATAAACCTTTATATTCTAGAACACTAAGTGTTTCATTATATAAGATGATACTGAGATAAACACACTAGATGTGAATAACAGAATTTATATTTTGAATATAATTAAAATCTCAAACATATAAAATGACAAATAAATAGCTCAAATTGATTTGATCAATAGAGACTTATTTGTGGCATTGTTATCTGGGACACAATTATACAAGACTCGTATATCCACACTTTTGAAGAGTGGGTACCAGGACTGATTTGACTATCAAATAAAGTCTACGAATCTAGTTTGTTAGGTAAAGTACCTAAAACACTGTTTACTTGGTAATAGTGTAAGTGCCACCGATCTGTTAGCCCTATTCATGGTGAAGTAAGTGGGCCCATGTCTAGCTAGGCTAGATGTAGATATGAATATTTCGTGACCATACGGATGTGGCATCGCATTATGGTTGTGTGTTTCTTTTGAAGAACACAAATCGGAAACTTTTAGAGTTTCGACACGAAATAGACAAACAGATCGGCTATAGTATTATACCGTCACGGTAAGACCGTAATGGAAAATACTTAAGCAATAAGTTTCTCAATACTTGAAAGAGTATAGTATTCTTTCAAATGAGGACTCCTCCCGGAACACGTCAAAGTGACGGTGTGTCCGAACGGATTAACGAATCATGTTAGACATGATAAGGCTAATCATGAGTCGCTCTGAGTTACCATTTCCTTCAATGGATACAGATAAACAGTGCAATAACTTATTTAGAATAAGGTTCCATAATAATCTGTTTGACAGATTACATATTAGATATGAACGGGAAAGAAACCGGGTTTCTCATTCCTGACCATTTGGGATGCTAGGCATATGTTTGGATGATACCAAACTAGGACCCAAATTGGATAAGTGCCAATATAGGTTATCCTAAGGGAAACCATAAGTATAGTACTTATAAAATCTCACATGAGAACAATTAGATTGTTGCTCACCATGCGTTTTTCCTGAGAGGAATACAGAAATGCAGTGGTAAGTGGAGGGAGGATAGTAAAACTCGATGAAAATCAGAGTAATACTATTCAAGGCACCTATTCCTAATGGAACATAATAGTTCATCAATGATGAAACTATTCCATTAATCTTCGAGTACACAAGAACCGCGTAGATCAGAGAGAGTCAGAAAACAACCTGGGGTATGGGTTTCTGATCTCTCATCTCATAAAGATGTTAATCTTTTAAGGTATACCAACTGATTACGTATGAGGTAGTGATACAAGGTATCGACTCCCTATTATGACAAAGTGTCATGAGTCCAAAATGGATTCCATGTATATCAACAAGTTTGGATACTATTGATGTACCATAAGGCATTGTGCCTATTGGTACTTTATAAGTCTTCAAGGAAGACATACATGGAAGGCAACATACCAACGTACTAAGCTAGGCTTGTAAAGAAAAGGTAGAGTTATCAACATTGTATTGATTACGACGAAACCTTTTACATGTTGCCATTGTAAATCCATTTGGATAATGCTTGCTAAAGCTGTGTATTTCATTTATGAAATATGACAGCTTAACGGAAAATCGCTTCCTGAAAAGGAAACCTTTCGGAGGATGTTTATAACATCCTATCGGTTTTGCCGTACCATAACAAGCAAACAAGGTTTGCAGGTTATTCGATCCATGTTTGGATTGAAGCAAGCATAGGTTCTAGGAATTATCGTTTTGATGTAATCATAATGGAGTATGATTTAATTCAAAACGAAATGATTCTTGTGTATATAAGGAGGTTCGTGGGAGAGCACTGATAATTAAATTCCCATAAAGCAATCGGTGTGAAAGCTTGGCTTTCATAAGAAATTCTCCGTAGAATTCTGGGGAGTAACAACCTTTATTCAAGGAATAAAGATCTATTGGGATAGATTTGGAGTTGTTAACACTCTCTGGAAATTGTACATTTAAAATGTACTTGATATGGTGTCTCATACGCTTTGAGCATATGGAGTCACATTCAGGACAATCCAAGTGATAGTCATGGGATTGAAGTTAAGGACATCTATTAGTATCTTAGAGAACTAAAGATGATGTCTTAAGTTATGGAGTAGGAGAACTTGAAGTGACTAGGATCACTGCTGCAAGTTTCCAAACCGGTAAATACTGCGGTACTATAAAGTTTGAACAACGGGACAGTAAGCTGGAAATATTCCGAGCAAGATAACTGTTGCCGAATTAACAACAAATGCGGATTATTGCTGCAGCTGAGGCAGCAATAGAAGCCATTTGGATCGATAATAAATCTAATTAGATTAGATTTAGTTCTGTTAGCGGCTGAGCTAGGTGTCAGCACATGCTAAAGAATTAATGGTCTCATCGATGATCCAGATATATACTTCTATATTCATCTGATTCGTTCGGATCATACATCGTGGCGATGTGATGATCGTATAAATTGCGTCAGAAGAAAATTACGCAAATCCGCTGACGAAAACCTTTCCTCAGCAATTTGAGCGAACCGTTCATAGTTCGGGTGTGGACACTTGAGTGACTGGCTATGTGCCAAGTGGGAGATTGTTGGATAATATGACCCATAGCGTCACTATTTGTACAGATCATGGTGTTGTTGTACAAATTAACTATGTGACAAGGAAATTGCACTCTCATCATTTGTGATTAGATCACCATAGATATATAAATGAAGAGAGGTCCTATGATTAGTTCCTGGATTGAGAATGATATGAGACAGTATCAGTCCACGAAGGATTAATCATTAAATATCCCTAGCCGGAGTATTATCGAGATAGGACATCGATAATGCGGAATAGGCTAGTATTGCACTTGTGCGCGTTGTGAGGGCACAACGGCATAGTTCTCATATATATAAGTATTGGATACTTATGCAAGTGCGATAGGAGGTCGTGTTTCACCGATGGTACGGGAAACAGCTTCGCTCTGGATAGACCCTTCGGAATCCCATTGGTATATGACTATGTGTCTATGGGAGGCCGAAATCAAGGTAGGTGTGTATGGTCTTAACCTGAGACTTACATCGCTAATACTTACGATAATCGATAGACTTTGGTCTTGGTGGTACAGGGCTTTAACCGGTTCTGCGTACACCACTTCTGGGTTTATCAGAGAGTCGTAGTGTATTGGGTGTGATGTCAAGACGGAAGTATCACTTCAGTCATAGTGGAGATGATGTCACGCAGGATACGGTATTAGTGCTCTTAAGTGTTGCGCAACCATCGGGATATTATGACTAGGTCATGCATATCCGATTATAGAGACTAGTTACCAGACATCCGACATGTGCTTCGGACGGGGCAGACACTTATCCAGCCCCAGCCCTAGCACGTGACTATCCGATACTGGGCCGATATACACAATACTACGGTATACTACGCTTGATACAGATCGATATATATTCCTGTAAGAATATTTCTGGAGAATTGGGTAGGCATGGCGCTTTGCTAGAAGCCAACCTTGTCTTGTAAATCGGTATAAACGTAGTACGACTTACGTGTTCGGAAGTCCGGACCGTATTCCGACCGTATTACTACTGCCAACATATCCGGAGATCTCATGGGTCGGTTCCTAAAGATTCACCGATGACGTATGACTCGCACTTTAATTAATCTGGGATTAATTTCGATGAGAGAGAAAATTAATCTGGGATTAATTACGGAGATATTTTATCTCGGATAAAATATCGTTAAAGAGAGAGAACGATTAATTTGGAATTAATCGATAAATTAATATATTCGATATATTATAACGAAATTAGATTTTGACGCGGAATTGAAATTAGATTTTAATTCGGGCGAACGAATTAATTTAGAATTAATTCGTTAGCGACGTGAATAGTGAATTCGCTAGGCGTAATCATTTAATTACGACGCAACGGAAAATTCGTTAATTGGAATTAGCGAACCCGAGCCCGGGATTGTTTGCGAGCGCATTCGCATTTCGAATTCGAGTGCGGCACGCAAGTCAAATCAAGCGTCAAATCGCAAATCACATCAAGCGTCAAATCACATGTCACTTTGAGTGATGTGACATTTGAGTGATTGATGTGAGTTGATTTGTAGTGATTGACAACCATTTAATGTTTGTTTTTGAAATTGGAAAAAGGTAAATGATTTATTATTTTTTTGGGAAATATAAAGCCAATTACAATTTTTCTTTTTTATTCATTAATTCACTCTCTCTCTCCACTCACGTTTTTGCTCATTTTGGAGCGAAAAACTTCTTCTTCTTCTCTCTCGGTCTTGACCGATTCTTCTCCTCAATTTTTCTGGTTTGACCGATCAATAAAGGAGAAAGAAATGATCTTGTTGCAAGATCTATGTGCTAGCACACTCATGGAGGAATACAAAGGTGATAGGGAAGTGAGTTCGTGAGCTTGAAGCTTGAAGCTTGGAGCTTCAATGGTGTCCATCAATGGCCGATTCTTGGAGGAGGAAGCAGCCCTCACGCCGAGCAGTCCACCATGTTCGCAGCTCACTGCCGAGCAAGGGAGAGCAGTGCGTTCGTGGTCTTTGTTGCATCTCAACCGATCAATGTGAGTTATTCCGCACCTCCTTTGATATGTATTCAACTCTTTTATGCATGATTTATGATCCTTGGGACTTGATTGAAACTCAACAACAAAGACTTAGTTCTCTTCTCATCCAATAATGCTAACTGATCAAACCTCTGTGCGACCCACTCCTGTTCCGGTAATTCTGCCTCTGCTAATACCCTCATAGACTGTATTTCCACTTCTACTGGTAACACTGCTTCCATTCCATAGACCAAAGAGTAAGGTGTGGCCCCTGTTGTTGTCCTTACTGATGTTCTGTACCCCCACAGAGCATATGGTAGTTTCTCGGCCCAATCTCTGCAGTTCTCTGTCATCTTGGCTAAAATCGTCTGTACGGTGATGACTTTTGGTGGCCTATCTCATACCTCTGTAACATTGCCTTCGTCTCTCCTTGAAACTGGACCCCGTTGTCTGTCACTACATGATGCGGCATACCATACCGAAAAATGAGGTTCCGAGCTATAAACTTTGCCATCTGTTTTGCTGTAACATTGCGAATGATTCGGCTTCCACCCACTTCGAGAAGTAATCTACTGCCACTACTATAAAGCGATGCCCATTCGATGCATTCGGTCGAATTTCTCGAATCATATCAATTCCCCATACTGAGAAAGGCCACGGCTCCGACAACCCGTGCAACTCTGTGTGGGTAAGTGATTCAAATTACCATGTGCTTGACAGTCATGGCAGTGCTTTACCATCTTCGCGCAGTCTGTTTCCATGGTTGACCAATAAAAACCTTGTCTCACTATCTTGCGGGACAGATTCAACCCGTTCATGTGTGGACCACACACCCCGGCGTGTATTTCTTCCATTACACGTTGAGCTTCTTCTTTTCTCAAACACTTCACCTGAATACCGTTTGCTTGCCTCTTGTACAGTTCCCCTTTCAAAATCAATACTGGGAAGCTAACTTCTGAATGGCTATTCTGTCTTTTCTCTGCCTGCTCCTTCCGGGAGTTCACCATGTTCCAGATACCTCTGAATGTCATAGTACCAAGGTTTACCATCGTCGACCTCAACTTCCAGAATTCTTTCTATCTCATAAACAGGTCTGCTCGCTGTTGTCAGTATCAACGGTCTCATCACTAACTTTTCTGGATTTTCCCAAGTTACTGCAAGTGTAGCCAATGCATCTGCCATCTGATTCTCTTCTCTCGGTAAGTGCTGAAACTTACACTCGGGGATAACCTGTGCCAATTTTCTGAGGTGAAGAAGGTAAGGTTTCAACCGTTCTTCTTTCAATTCCCATTCTCCTCGCATCTGCTGGACTACCAACATAGATACTCCGTAGACTTCCACACTTCCGGCCTTCAAGGCTATCAATGCCGTCAAACCAAAAACACATGCTTCATACTCGGCCATGTTGTTAGTCACTCTGAATGTCAACCTCTTGGCCAAAGGCAAAGTCTCTCTCCCTCGGGGGTCACTATCACGATCCCAATTCCGGCTCCCTTGTAATTCACTGCTCCGTCAAAATACATCTTCCATCTCTGGACTGTTATTGCTTGGATCTCTTCATCTGGAAATTCAAACTTATACTATCTCCCCTCCCTCAACAGGATGCATTGCCAGAAACTCTGCTACTGCTCGCCCTTTGATCACTTTGGAGTTGAGATACTCAATGTCAAACTCTGTCAGCAATACCAACCATCTGCCCAATTTTCCCACTAGTGAAGGCACCGAATGAAGATACATCAGAGGATTCTCCTTTGGCCACTACCTGGATCTTGTATGACTGGAAGTAATGCCGCAAACTTTCTGGAAGCCCATACCACGGCAAGACAGATCTTCTCAACTTCTTGATACCGAGCCTCATACGGGAGCATCTTCTTACTCAGATAATAGACTGCATGTTCTACCCCTGTCTCATCAGCCTGTACCATCATCGCCCCAATGCTTCTGATTCTATAGCCAAATACATATCAAAGGTCTGACCGGTCTCGGAGGTTTCAATACAGGAGGCTTTACCAAGTACTCTCTGATTTTGTCGAAGGCTGTCTGACACTGTTCATTCCATCTCACTGGCTGATCTTTTCTCAACAGTTTGAACATAGGCTCACATACTGATGTCAACTTGGCGATGAACCGACTGATGTACTGAATCTTCCCTAAGAATACTCTGACTTCTTTTTCTGTCCTCGGTGCAGGCATTTCTGTGATTGCCTTGATCTTCTCAAAATCTACCTCTATTCCGCCCATTCCTACTGTATGACCAAGCAATTTCCCTGATGTCACCCCAAACACACATTTCTTGGGATTAAGCCGCAAGTTGTATCTGTCAACTCTCTGAAGGAACCTTTCCAGTGCTTCAATATGCCCAACTTGTTTCTGATTTTACCATCATGTCATCCACATACACCTCAATCTCTTTGTGCATCAAGTCGTGGAAAAGTGTAGTGGCCATCCGCTGATAAGTAGCCCCCGCATTCTTAAGCCCAAATGGTTAAAACTTGTAACAATAAGTACCCTACTCAGTAACAAATGCAGTCTTATGTTTGTCTTCCTCAGCCATGAGAACCTTGATTGTAACCTGAAAATCCATCTGCAAATGAATACATAGCAGATAAAGCCGCACTATCAACCAGAACATCTATATGCGGCAGAGGAAAATCATCTTTCGACAAGCCTTGTTGAGATCTCTGTAGTATACACACATTCTGACCTTCCCATCTTTCTTCTCCGGCCGGTACTATATTAGCCAACCACTCAGGATATTTTACTACTTCCAAGAACCCCACATCTATCTGTTTCTTAACTTCCTCTCTGACTTTCTCAGCCCATTCTGGTCTCATCCGTCGAGTTTTTGTTTTACTGGCCTCATATTTGGATAAGTTGGTATGTGTGCTGGGCAATGTTTCTGTCTACCCCAGGCATGTCCTCATAGGACCAAGCAAACACTTTGGCATATCTGACCAACACTTCTTCTAGTTTCTCCCTCTCTTCGGAGGTTACTTCACTTGCAATCAGAATTTCCTTGGGGTTCTCAAGTGTACCCAAGTTAAATGCAATAGTTCTGGCTGAACTGATGTCAAATATGCTTGATTCGTGCAGTGTAAATGGAAATGACTCAGGTAAGTAAGCAAAAGAGATGTCTTTATTATTGGATAATGCGGAAGTACATTCAAACAAAATCAGGAAGGTAAATGTCTTCATCATCTATAGACACTTCTTCCTCTGCAATCAGGTCTTCTTCAGGCTTTTCGTCCTCTCCCAGAGTTAGGCTCTCCAACTTCATCAGTTCTTCCTCCCAATTCTCTTCTTCTTTCTCCACATAATTTCTTCACTATCAGCTTCTTACCCAACATATCCTGGAAGATCTCAAATCCAGTACCACAATTCCATTAACTTCCACAGGTTCAGGCTCCCCTTGATATCCTGAAGCTTTCACAAAAACATTCCATCAGTTTCAGGCCCTTTTTTTCTTGACCTTTGGCTTTTCTTCATCAGACTTATACCCCAAACCCTTCCGAGTAGTCTGTCCTCTGAAATCTGGTAATTTTGAACCTTTACCCGGCTCAAACTTCATTTTCTCCATAATCCTAGCCACCCTAGGATCCACCCACTCCTCAAAAGTAGCTGACACCTTGAAACCTCATGAAGGTTGTATCTCTCCAAGGCACCACGACATTATCTAACTCAGCCCGGATGGTAACAACTTCTCCCTCATATGGGAACTTGATCATCTGATGCAAAGTGGAAGGCACGCCCCCAAGTTTGTGAAACCAAGGTCCTTCCCAACAATAAGGCAAAAGTAGCCGGGATGTCCAGTACTGTGAACTCAACCTCATCTTCAATCTTCAGGTCCTACCTTGACCATAGCCACAAAGGTACCCTCAACTCCCTTTTTACTGTCATCATAAGCCTTAATAGTCATACTGGAGGGGTCCAAGTCTGTTGCTTTCATACCCAATCTCGCCAGAATTTTCAGCGGGCACACATTGATGGACGAACCGCCATCCACCATTACACATGAAGTTCTCTTGCCCCTCACCTCGGCCCTGATAAATAGAGGCATGTTATGATTTCTCTCCCCCTCTGCTGGAGTTCATCCTCAGAAAAAGATATTGCAAAGCTTCCTTCTGAACCGACCCCACAAACATTGTAGGGTTGGCGTCTTCCGGTACCACAATCTTGCTCAAGGCCTCAACCATAGCCTGCCTATGCTCCCGAGATGCACATAACAGTTCCCAGATACTCACTTGTGCTCTAGTCTTCCTCAACTGCCTTAGCACTATATCCCCCTCAGTGTTTTCTGCAGTCTTAACCACTTCTCTACCATCTGTCAAAACTTCATTACCCTTATCTGCCATATCATTGTAAAAACGACCACTGCGCGTCATTCCCCTTACTTCTTCCTCGTCACTGCTAGAGAAATCAAGCCAAAAGTTTTTCCCCTGCTCAGTTTCATCTTCACTAGTACTATCCCAGATTCCCAGGCAAAAGGCTAGAGGATGAAAGGATTTTAGGACAAGGTTTTCTGGGAGGCCAGAATTGATCATATAGGCTGGTGGTTGTACGGCACGGTAATTGGGTAAGGGGTTTCTGTGTGTGTCAGGCTGTTCTGTTTCTGGGTCAGGTATTTTCTTGGAGTCTATCAAGTCTTGGATTTCATGGCGGAGTCGGGCGCAATTGTCGGTGTCATGGCCCTTTTATTGGTGAAAGTGACCGTAAAGGCTTAGGTTATAATGTGATGGTAGGGGATTGGGTAATGGTTTGGCTTCCAAGGGTTTTAAGAGCCCTTGCCTCTTCAGTTTCTCTAGCACCTTGGACAGGGGCCTTCCCAAGTTGGAAAACTGCCGGTTCCGGATAGCGGCAATCTCAGCAGAAACGGGCTTTGTTCCCGATGTTCCCCCAATGGGCCTCATGTTCAGACCATAGAATTTTCTATTCTCGGCCTCTTCTTCTTCAATATCCATGACAGTTTCCCTCAACTGCCGAAAGTCTACAATCATGGAGGTCATCCTCCTCAACTTACTGTAAATGGAGGGCCTGGTGCCTTTGATAATCATTTTAATCTGGTCCTTCTCCGAGGGCCTAGTCTGCATCTTCAATAACTGACCCCTCCACCGGTCCACATACTCCTTAAAACTCTCCTCCGCTTTCTGCTTAACATTATCCAGATCACGGAGTGACAGATCGATCTCTAGGTCAGTGACATACTGCTTCAGGAAAGCATCAGCCAACTCCCTCCAATCTTCCTTCACTTTCTTCTCCAAACTGTGGTACCACACCACGGGAACTCCTTCAAGCGACATTCCAAACATTTTCTGCACTTGGCGCTGAGATAAGCCAACTGAACTCATGACTGATACAAACTGTCAGAGATGCACCCTTGGATCCCCATTCTCGTTAAACTTAGCCATATCAGGCATCTTGAACTATGCCGGCAACTGTTCCTCGAAAGTCAGTGTGTCATAATCCAGCAAATCCTCATTCTTACCCCTCATCTTGCGGGTAACCGACTCAACCTGATCCCGGAGCTTCTGTAACTCTGCCTGAGACCCAGATACTCTACCTGCTGCATACTCTGCCATATCATCATCAAAAGCGTGGATATCATCCCCCAATCTGTTCGGAGATTCCTCTTGTCTTACATCCCCAGAACTACCCCAGCATGAGACCCGGCTATGCCAGCCACAGCAGTAGTCAAAGCCTGCAACTGTTCAGTGATCTTGGCGATACCGTTCTCTAACTGATCCATACAGGACACCTCATTATCGGATTCACTCATACTTGTTCTTTTAGTGAGTCTTGTCCATTATCTAACCCAAACGGTATCTATGATGTCTTTTTGAGACATAGATGGTGTTAACATGATATATGTATGTATGAGGTGCATGAGATGCATGTAACATATATAACATACTAAATCAATTAAAACTCTCAAACAAATCGGCCCGTTATCATTTTAGAATCTTTCGGGCTAATTGTCATATGAGTGAACCCATCCCAGTTTAAATGGCCCAATGAGTTCACATCTCATGACAAAGAGCCCGACTAAATCCAAATGCTAACGTTCCGAACACAATCACAAAGTGGCCCATCAATCACTTAGAAGCCTTTGGCCCAATCGTCATAAAATACATTCTTGTCCCAGTTTAAATGGCCCAACAAGCCCATATCCCATGACAAATGGTCCAAATGGATCCAAACGACGATGTTCCCAAACACAAGCATAAGAGATAATGCAAACATAAAGTAATAATTTCTACGGAATGGCCCATCAACATTTCAGAAGCTTTGGGCCCAATGGTCATAAGGTACGAACTCGCCCCAGTTTAAATGACCCAGCAAGTCCGCATTTCTGACAATGGTCTAACTGCATCCAAATGAGGATGGTCCACTAGCACATACTCAAGGAAATAATTGTTACTTTACCATACAAACCCGGTCTATGAGTGGGTTCACAAGAGTATAGACAAAGGCTCTCATCGGCGAAGGATGGCCCACAACTAGGTCTCCCCAATCAAGGGTCCGAGCGACCAAGTGAGCGCACCCTTTTTTATACACTAAGGTACGTGCCAATGAGCTATGGTGTGTGACGGACTGTCAAATGGATTTCCCGTTGTAGATTCCCCAGAGGGAAGGTGGAGCGAGGCTCACTTAAATACCCAAGCCTCTTAGGCTCTTATCGCTTGTTGTCAGGAATAAACAGTGAGTCCTCCAAATTAGTCCATCACAATAGGCTACGAGTAGATGGCTATATAGGTGCCTTCACAGCTTTTCCTTCTAGAAAGGTAGTGAATGAAGGAAGACACCCAACCATTACCTAGCCTTAAAATGCCTTTGATTAAACCCCCATTTTATCCACTATAGACACGGTCAATTAAAACATAAATCCAAACATTACAAGACAATATTCGGGGCCGATTCTCTATCCCCAGTGGAGTCGCCAGACTGTGGGACACAGAAACTGGGCGACGCATGCTGTCCCGGGCTCGCGGCCCGGTCAGGAGTACGGAGTAGCCACGGGGGACTAAACCAGAGAATAATAGAGTCGCCATCCGGTGTGAACCGGGAAAATAAGATTTAAGGCCGCACTTACCCCTCGCAAGGGAAGACCTCATACCGTTGGGTTCAGAATAGTCCCTTACTTATGCCACTTGTAATGAAAGGATTTATGTAATAATTTAATCAGGCTTAAGTAACACTTATTTCCAAGAGTATCATGCTTCTAAATTCACATGTACAAAATAAAACTTACACCTAAGTTTACATATATTTCACATCTAAGATTGCATGCTTGAAAGTAAATCAAAGGAGCGACAAACATACAACTTCACTGGCATATTATATTCAAGAAAACACAAGCACACATACTAACCACACAAGCACACATGTGAGCACCTTCTCAAGTGGTACGTGGAATTATATCCCAAGTACAGACCGTACTACCGTCCATTCGGAATCGGCTACAGAATTTATGTCTGGGTTTCCATCCGATATACCACAAGAAATAATACTCAAATGTTATCATGACATAGGTATATGAATCGTAATACATTAAACACATTGTATTCATACATGTGGGGATAGCTACTAGGAAAACTATGTATGAAATCTGATGAAAATGACTCAGTTCAGTGGGTGCGCGTTCGCGTAGCGTTTGAAAACGCGTTCGAACGGTAAACAGAAGGTTCGCGTTCGTATAGCGTTCGAGAACGCATTCGAACGGAACCAGACCCGATGCATGATAAGACTAAGAAAGTGCGTATGCGTTCACGTAGCGTTCGAGAACGCGTTCGAACGGTAAACAGAAGGTTCGCGTTCGTATAGCGTTCGAGAACGGTTCGAACGGAACCAGACCTGATGCATGATGAGACTAAGAAAGTGCGTGTGCGTTCGCGTAGCGTTCGAGAACGCGTTCGAACGGTAAACAGAAGGTTCGAGTTCATATAGCGTTCGAGAACGCGTTCGAACGGAACCAGACCTGATGCATGATGAGACTAAGAAAGTGCGTGTGCGTTCGTGTAGCGTTTGAGAACGCGTTCGAACGGTAAACAGAAGGTTCGCGTTCGTGTAGCGTTCGAGAACGCGTTCGAACGGAACCAGACCTGATGCATGCAACACAAAGAATAAAGACAACAATGTCAAGCTCAGTATGTTCGATTAAACGTATCTTGCATTCAACCGAACACACATCAACCGGCGCGGCAAAGCATCGTGGTAAAGGGCTTTAACCCCTCCCCATAGGGGATCTTTCATTCCACTTACTAAGGCCATGCGCTCTATTGAATCATGCATACAAAGAATTAAAAGCAATAATATCAAACTTGGTATGCCCGATTGAACGTATCTTGCATTCAACCGAACACACATCAACCGGCGCGGCAAAGCATCGTGGTAAAGGGCTTTAACCCCTCCCCATAGGGGATCTTTCATTCCACTTACTAAGCCCATGCACTCGATTGAATCATGCATACCCCTCCCCATAGGGGATCTTTCATTCCACTTACTAAGCCCATGCACTCGATTGAATCATGCATACAAAGAATTAAAAGCAATAATATCAAACTTAGTATGCCCGATTGAACGTATCTTGCATTCAACAGAACACACATCAACCGGCACGGCAAAGCATCGTGGTAAAGGGCTTTAACCCCTCCCCATATGGGATCTTTCATTCCACTTACTAAGCCCATGCGCTCGATTGAATCATGCATAAATAAGCAACATGCAGAATTCAAGTGACGAAAAATAAATAAACCAAAGCAACACAAAACAAAAGAGGGTGCCGTTTACTCAAGCGGTACGTGGAGTTGTATCCCGAGTACAGATCATACTACCGTCCATTCGGAATCGGCTATGAAATTATGTCGGGTTTCCATCTGATATACCGCGAGAGTTGACACATCTCTCATTTTATTCCACAGCCACAACATACAACATCTCATAATTCATGCATATTTATCTACTCAAGGGCCACAACATGCATTTCAACATGAAAATCATGCAAGCAATACTCAATAAATAATACAAGTAAAAATATAAAAAAAAAACGAGTGTGAAAGATACCCTCAGGTCTAACCTTTTTGCCAACTTTCAGGCTTGCGTTTCACGGACGTCAGATGGGTACAGCTCCTCAACTCCTCCGGTTCACTGGTTTAGCATCCTAGCTCACTGTTTTACTGTTTTGCTTGCTGTTTGAACTCCGTTCTGCTACTGTTCGGCCTCTGTTTTGCTGCTCACTGTTCAGGTCACCTGTTTTGACGTTTCAACGGACTGTTCAGAGTTTTTGTGTGGGTTTTTAGTGCAGTCTTGTGTGATTATTTTAAGGATTATGAATGCAGTTTTTATGTTACTGTTTTGAGGATTTTAAGGGCTGTTTGAGGGCTAATAGGAGTGCAGTTTTTTTATGTTACTACTTTAAGGTTTTTAGGGAATGTTTTAAGTGTATTTTGCTGCTGTTTTAGGGGTTAATTACTGCTGTTTGGGCGTGTAAAACAATGCAGTTTTTGTGTTCACTGCAGTTCGGTTTTGGTTGTAATTTTCGGTGATGGAGGGCTGCTGTATAGGGCTGGTTTCGGTGGCTTTAGGAAGATATAAAGGCTTGTTATTTTCGGTTATGGAGGGGTTTAAGAGGGTGGTGTGTTCGGCTATAGAGTGGAGGAGATGAAAAGAATTTTTTTTTGTTACTATCCTTGTGATTGGCGTGTGCTAGGCGAGGTGAATGCCTTGGAGAGGGGTGGTTTATATAGAGAAAGGCTAGGGCTTCACCTTGTCTCACAAGGAAGGGATTTTGGCATTAAAAGGAGGATTTGATTTGGTATTCAACAAGGAAAGGATTAGATTGAGGGGGGACAAATCTTGGCTAGATTAGGAATACAAAATATTTAATTGTTATGATTGATTTTAATTAGGCATGACATCTTTTTAATTTAGTATGTGATTTGTTTAGTTTGGTATATAAATATTTGATTTATCTTTATTAGGTATGATTATATTTTATGTTTTATTAATTGGTAAATGGTTTAATTATTTTATTTAATATTTAATTTAATTTCCCATGTGTTTTAAATTTGTTTTATTAATTGGGATGTGTTTTATGGGCTTTGGGGGGCTAATTGGGCTGGGGTGCGAGGCTAGCAGCAAAACCAGAAATACCGACTCCGTTCGAACGCCCATTCGAACGCTACACGAACGTCCGCAATCTACCTGACGTTCGAACGAAGTAACGAACGCATCACTAACGAAGACAGTGAACTTGTGAAATGAACTTGATGACGTACTTATTCTGAATTTCCCATTCCGACCTCCGTTTCCTGCAATATCCTTAGCTAAAAAGGTAGTGCCTCCAACTGAGACTCATCATCGGGTTTCACATGCGAAAATGCAATGCCTACAGTTAAGACCCTTATAGCATAAATTACTCCAATTTCACAATTTACATTAAATTGACAAAATTAAACACTTTAATCATCCAATTACCACACCAATAGAGTCTCACCATCATGAAATTAATCAAGAACAATTATAGGTTAATTATGAATGGCTAATCAACTCTAGAATGACAAAAATTGAAGAATACTTACAAAATTTTCCAAAAATTAAGCTTTCTTTTTTTTTCTTCAAATCCTCTCAACTCACTTTGTAATATTTTTGTTAAACTTGTGTGCGTATGAAAAATGAAACAAAAACATTTTGTTATCCAATTCTCACCAAGGCCGAAAATTTGATTAACAAAACAAAACAACAATTATTTTTTATTTTGTTCAAAAATAATTGGCACACATTTTGCACAATTAAAGTTAACACTTTAACTTAATAAAGCAAACAAAATGTGTTCCAATGGTTTCATGCCATTTTCCAACTTTAATAAAACATAATCATGTCATAAGATATTTGTTAATTAATTATATTAATCATATAATATTTATATAATTAAATACAAATATCTTAAATATATGTATTATATTTACATTAAATATCTCAAATACATATATTAATGATATATGTCAAATATCACAAATTAATATTTAATTAATGCGTATTTAATAATATCAAATATTAAATACAAATACACAATAATTCAGAAATGACCGTTAGGTCCCGATTGCATGTATTTTTTGTTTAACCATTAAACGAGTTATAAATAATCAGTATTATTCATAACAGTTGCCCTAGTGCTCTACGAGTATATTTCATTAGTGAGACTCTCTAGATTCAGGCATATCCATCACGAAATCCAATTCCGTGTCCATAATTCACCCACCCTTAAATTATGACGACCACAGAAAAACTCGTTGAATCGTACAGGTCGAGGTCATTGCATACGTATAATCCCTCCGTCACAGGTATCCAGATTATCCCAGAGATATAGATAAAAACGTCAAATCTCTATAGGAATAATCTCGTCGACGTATCATTAGCAATGTCTAAATAACATTCGGAACTTACTTCCAAAGTATACTATGGCAATAGATTTAACAGATTGCTAATCAATTATGGACTACATATGCTCTGTACACAGAACTGACGGATCATTTCTTGATACTCACAAGATATCATAAGCATGAGTCTGCACTCAACGAACAGACGGGGGTCTAATCTAAATAGATTGGTGACGTGACTGCCATCTAAGTGTGGAGGATAATGTTGGTTTCTAATATAGTCCCAAGATCATATTTGAACAATGAAAAGAATGAATACAAAATGAAGTGAGGCGGAAACACAATTACATTGAACGGATTTGAGATGTGTTGAGAAGAAAAATGAACTCCAAAGTCCTCTTGTAGTATTCGGCCAAGGTGGTCTCCAAGTGTAAGTCTTCAAGCTCCAAACTTTTTCAAAGGATTCCAAGCTCTAAGATTAGTTTCTCTATCACCTTGTATTGATTCTTTAGAGTGCTAGCTCTTGGTAATTTTACAACAAATCACCTTCTCATTCCCTTGTGTATTCGGCCAAGTGAAAGAAAAATGGGAGAGTCCAATTTTTTTGCTAATTTACGTGAATGAGAGAGAGTGATGGAGTGTGTTGACTTGATTTCTTTTATGTATTTGATTTAAAAATCAAATTAAGGGTTTACCAAATTTTTGGTAATAAGTCAATCATGTCACTTTAACTTGGAGTGTAAAACAAGTTAAAATCATTCTCACCAAAACTCATCACTCAAAGTGACAAGTGATGTGACTAATGATGTGACATGTGGGCCTCACTTGATTCGAAATCTGAGTGGGCCCGCAAACACTCCCGGGCTTAGGTTCGCTAATTCTGAACTAACGAATTTTCCGTTGCGACCTAATTAAATCAAATTTAATAAAATAATTATGCCAAGCAAAATTACTATCCACGTCGCTAGCGAATTAATTCTAAATTAATCTGTTTGCCCGAATTAAAATCTAATTTTTATTCCGCGTCGAAATCTAATTTCGTATAATATATCGAATATATTATTTTATCGATTAATTCCAAATTAATCGTTCTCTCTCTTCGAATAGTATTCTATCAAAGATAAAATCTCTCCGTAATTAATCTCAGATTAATTATGCTTGAATCATACGTCATCGGTGAATCTTCGGGAAGCGACCCAAGAGATCCCTGGATATGTTGGCAGTAAATTCGGTCGTTGGACTATCCGAACACGTACGTACCCCGTACTACGTTTTTACCGATTTACGAGACATGGTTGGCTTCTAGCAAAGCACCGTGCCTACCCAATTCTCCAGAAATATTCTTAATGGAATATATAATCTATATCAGGCGTAGTATACGTAGTATTGCGTATAGCGATCCAGTATCGGATGTCACATGCAAGGCCTGGGGCTGGAGTAGTGTCTGCCCTGTACGAAGCATATATCGGATTACAAGCAACTAGTCTCTTTAAATCGAATAATCATGACCTTGTCATATTATCCCGATGGTTGCAACCATTTAGAGTACTAATTTTGTATCCATGCGTGATCATCATCTCCATATGACTGAAGTGATACTTCCATCTTGACATAACACCCAATACACTACGATTCTCAATAAACCTAGAAGATGCGTACACAGAACCTGTTAAAGTCCTGGACGACCAAAACCAAAGCGTATTGATTATCGCAAGTACTAGCGATGTAAGTCTCAGGTTAAGACCAAATACACCTACCCTTATGCGGATTCCCATAGACACATAGTCATACTACCAATGGGATTCTGCGGGGTCTATCCAGAGCGAAGCTGTTTCCGTACCATTGGTAAACACAACCTCCTATCACACTTGCATAAGTGTCCAATACTTAAATATATGAGATCAATGTTGTTACGCTTCCATAACATGCACAAGTGTAATACTAGTCTATTCCGCATTATCGATGTCCAATCTCGATAATACTACGACTAGGGATATTTAATGATTAAACCTTTATGGATTGATACTGTCTCATATCTTATCAATCTGGAACTAATCATAGGGACTTTTATCATTTATATATTTAAGTAATCAAATTACAAAATGATAAAATGCAATATCATTGTTACATATTTAATTTGTACAAAAACCACAATGTCTTTTACAAATAGTGACGCTATGGGTCATAATTGTCTAACAATCTCTCACTTGGCCTATAGCCAGTAACTCAAGTATCTAATACCTGAACTATGTACATGTCGCTCAAACTTTTGCTGAGGAATAGCTTTCGTCAGCGGATCTGCAATGTTGTCCTCTGATGCGACCTTCTCGATCTTCACATCGCCACGATGTATGATCTCACGAATCAGATGGAAACGTCGAAGAACATGCTTGGATCGTTGATGATACCGCAGTTCCTTAGCTTGTGCTATAGCCCCATTATTGTCACAATACAATGGAACATGCTCAACTTCTAACGGAACTACTCCTAATACATTTAGGAATTTTCGGATCCAAACTGCCTCTTTTGCTGCTTCAGCTGCAGTAATATACTCCGCTTCTGTTGTTGAATCAGCAAAAGTCTCTTGCTTAGAAGATTTCCAGCTTACTGCTCCGTTATTCAAACAAAATATGTACCCTGATTGCGACTTACAATCGTCTGTATCGGTTTGGAAACTTGCATCGGTATACCCAGTTACCTCAAGTCCTCCATCTCTATAGATTATGAAAGCATCCTTAGTTCGTCTAAGATACTTTAGGATATTCTTAACCGTCATCCAGTGACTATCACCTAGATCAGCCTGATAGCGACTACACATGCTAAAAGCATATGAGACATCAGGTCATGTACATATCATGGCATACATGATCGATCCGACTACCGAGGCGAACAGTATCCGACTCATGTTGTCTCTCTCATCTTGAGTTTTAGGACATATGTCCTTAGACAAAGTGACGCCATGTGACACTGGCAACATTCCCCTCTTGGACTGATCCAGGTTGAATCTCTTCAACACTTTGTAAATATACGTACTCTGTGAGATTCCAAGCAGCTTTCTATATTTATCCCGGTAGATCTTTATTCCTAGAATAAAGGCTGCTTCTCCCAGATCTTTCATGGAGAATTTTAATGAAAGCCAAGCTTTCACCGATGTTAACATGGGAATGTCATTGCCAATAAGCAATACATCGTCAATGTAAAGGACAATGAATGTCTGTGCGCTCCCACTAACCTTCTTATATACACAAGGATCATCCTCGTTTTGAACGAAATCATATTCTTTTATGATCTCATCAAAACGTTGGTTCCAAGAACGTGATGCTTGCTTCAATCCATAAATGGATCGATTCAACTTACAAACCTTGTTTGCAAGTCTTGGTACGACAAAACCGTCAGGATGTTGCATATAAACATCCTCCAAAAGGTTTTCGTTAAGGAAAGTGATTTTGACGTCCATCTGCCATATCTCGTAATCGAAATATGCAGCAATAGCAAGCATTATCCGAATTGATTTAATCATGGCAACTGGTGAAAAAGTTTCGCCGTAATCGACACCATGTCGTTGACGATACCATTTCACTACAAGCCTAGCTTTGTACGTTTGTACATTGCCATCCATGTCAGTCTTCCTCTTGAAGACCCATTTGCAACCAATAGGCTTTACGCCTTCTGGTGCATCAACCAGTGTCCAAACTTGGTTGGTGTACATGGAATCCATTTCAGAATTCATGGCATCTTGCCATAAACCGGATTCGATACATTGTATCGCTTCCTCATACGTAGCCAGCTTGTCTTCCTCAATAAGATTAATATCCAAATGAGGTAAGATCAGAAACCCATACCTCTCAGGTTGTTTTCTGACTCTCTCTGACCTACGCGGTCCTTGTGTATTCGAAGATTGTGGTACAGTCTCATCCCTGATGGACTGTTCATGTTCTGTTAAGGATTCTGTGCCAGGAACAGTATCACTCCAATTTTCATCGAGTTCTACTTTCCTGCCACTTATCACTGCATTTAGGAATTCCTTCTCAAGGAAAACCGCATGTAGAGCAACAAATACTTTGTTCTTTTGTGGGTGATAGAAGTAATATCATTTGGTTTCCCTAGGATATCCTACAAATAGGCATTTATCCGATTTGGGTTCTAGTTTGGTACCTTCCAAACGTTTGACGTATGCCCAGCAACCCCAAATCTTCAGGAATGAGAAACCCAGTTTCTTTCCTGTTCATATTTCATATGGAGTCTGTTGAACAGACTTTGACGGAACCTTATTCAAAATAAGTATTGCACTGTTCAATACATATCCCCAGAAGGAAATATGTAGCTCTGTGCGACTCATCATAGACCTCACCATGTCTAACAAAGTTCGGTTTCTCCGTTCGGACACACCGTTTAATTGCGGTGTTCCGGGAGGAGTCCACTGTGAAAGAATACCATACTATTTCAAGTAATCAAGAAACTCATTGCTCAAGTATTCGGCACCACGGTCCGACCGTAATGTCTTAATACTTTTGTCGGTCTGTTTTTCAACTTCGTGTCGAAACTCTTTGAATTTCTCAAAAGTTTCCGACTTGTGTCTCATAAGATACATATAACCATAACGCGATGCATCATCCGTAAAGGTTACGAAGTATTCATATCCACCTCTAGCCTGGCTAGACATGGGCCCACAAACGTCACAATGAACAAGGGCTAACAGTTCGGTGGCGCGTACACCTTTACAACTAAAAGATGATTTAGGCATCTTGCCTAATAAACAAGATTCGCAGACGTCATATGAATTTGGATCAAATACGTCCAAGTACCCACTCTTCGAAAGTGTGGATATACGTGTCTTGTTTATGTGTCCCAGACAACAATGCCACATATAAGTTTCATCTTTGTTACTTACTTTAAGCCTTTTGTTTGTTACATTATATGTTTGAGATTGATTTATATTCAAAATATAAAGACCATTATTTGCATCAGCTGTGCAAATTTCTATATCATTTTTATACATAAAACACATGGTGTTTCTAAATACAAAAGTATACCTGCATTAGGTTAACATAGATGCAGAAATTATATTCCTAGTCAAACTAGGTACAAAATAACAGTTTATAAGTTCAAGTACATGCCCCGATGGCAGTTCCAAAACATAAGTGCCCACGACCAAAACGGCAACTCGCGTTCCATTTCCAACACGGAGGTCAATCTCTCATAAGGCCAGTCTCCTACTAATCCGCAGATCATGCACATCAGTACATATGTGAGTACCACAACCAGAATAAAAAATTCAATTTTTAAAACTAGAAGTAGCACAACCAGAATAAAAAATTCAATTTTTAAAACTAGAAGTAGACATGTTTATTTCTATAACAAACATACATGTAGCCGGTGCCTTGCCCGCTTTAATCTCCTTCATGTGTGCCCTGTACTCGCGGCAGTCACGCTTCCAGTGACCCCGCTTCCCGCACTGCAAGCATACATCTTGGGATTTGTCCTTGGGTTTCCCAGAACCCTTTGACGATTTGGCCTTGCCTTTCTTCTTATGCTTCTTCTTCTTAACACCTCCAGTCGCATTGGGCCAAGCCCTCAGAGTCTGAGATGTTGAAGCATAGTGCGCCCCGCGCTTCTTGCCCTTAAGGAGCTCCTTTTCTGCCTCACGCAGAGTGGACATCAACTCTCCAAGAGTCTGGTCTTGGTTCAACATGTTGTACTTCATGATGAACCCACTCCAAGTGTCGGGGAGAGACTGTAGGATCAAATCCACTGAAGTCTCAGCCTCGAAGACTATGCCCATCTGTCCGAGCTGCTCAATATCAGCAATCATCTGAGAGACATAATGCTCAACAGACGTACCCTCTGACATTCGAGCGTGGAAGAGCTTCTTCTGTAACTCGTATCTTTGCGATCTAAGATTAGATCGGTGGAGATCGTGCAACTTCGTCATCATCTCATAGGGATCCAACCCCTTGTTTTGACGACGGAATTGCGGAGTCATAGCGGCAAGCATTACCGATTGAGCAGTTGCATTATCATCGCTATGAGTCTTCCAAAGCTCTAGCTCAAGCAACTGATCAGGTCGGGGCTTAGGCCCAAGAGGTCGCTCTATTGTGTAGAGTAACTTCTCGGATCCCAGAACTATTATGAGATTCATGTCCTAGTCTTGAAAGTTGGTGCCATTAAAGACGTTGTCACCCATGATAATATCCCTAATGCTCAATTTTCCAGTCATCTTAACCGCAATAGTCCAACTATTCGATTAACGATGTTTGGGTACAGTCTAACTATTACAAGAAAAAAATTAATATATTAGTCTAACTAATAAAATAATTGACGAAATAATTTGAAAGCGCGTAAAGCTAAGTATTTGAACGAAATTGTAAATTCAATACTAGCCTCCCACTATTTTTCGGCGAGCCTCTAACCCTCTGTTGAGTACTCGGGAAACCTAGTTTCCTATTGGGCTAGGATCCCCTTAAATAACACACAACCTTGACTTTGGCCAACAAGCTGTATGATATTTAACTAGGTAGATCTCTAAGATCAATTGGATCTCATCCAATTCCTAGATCCGGTAGGTGGACCTCCAAGTCCGAAACATATATACAATATATAAGCCAATATATCCAATATATTTTCCTAACCTTTTTCCTCTGAATCAACTAAGCCTTGGCTTTGGCACAACAAGATTAATGATTCCAGTTAAGCGGAACCCATTGACTTTGGAAAGCTTCGTAATCGATGTCGATGGACAAGAAGTTATCTTGACTTTGGCCAACAAATCACAACTTGGACAAGACACCGATATAGTACAAAGCCTTCATGATTCAAACACATCTGCGATGGACAAAGGCCTTGACTTTAGCCAATAAGCCAGTGCCAATCTTGGATCTTGAGTAAGAATCACTCAATGGAAGGAAAAACGCTTAATATGTTTTGAGGGTTTTTTCGCGTAAATTGGCAACCAATTTATTATCTTTGTTAGGTCTCATCATACACCCTTAAGCATGCATTCTAAAAGCATAATAAGGCGCGGAAATAAATTAATAACTATATGCGGATGGATATCTCACAGATTTTTTCCTAGAACGAATCACTCCATTTCCTCTCCCCGGCTAGCACTATTCTTACTTCTACCCAATTACATAATTGTAGGCATTGCATTTTCGCATGTGAAACCCGATGATGAGTCTCAGTTGGAGGCACTACCTTTTTAGCTAAGGATATTGCGGGAAACGGAGGTCGGAAGGGGAGATCCGAAATAAGTACGTCATCAAGTCCATTTCACAAGCTCACTGTCTTCGTTGGTGCTGCGTTCGTTACGTCGTTCTAACGTCAGGCAGATTGTAGACGTTCGTGTAGCGTTCGAATTGGCGTTCGAACGGCGTAGGTGTTTCTGGTTTTGCTGCTACCTCGCACCCCAGCCCAATTAGCTCCCCAAAGCCCATAAAACACATCCCAATTTAATTAAATTAAACATTAAATATTAAATAAAATATTTAAACCATTTACCAATTAAATAAAACACAAAATATAATCATACCTAATGAAGATAAATCAAATATATTAACTTCCTAACTAAACAAATCACATACTAAATTAAAAAGATGTCATGCCAAATTAAAATCAATCATAACAAATTAAAGATATTGACTTCCTATTCTAGCCAAGATTTGTCCCCCCTCAATCTTTGACTTTCCTTGCTCAACACCAAATCAAATCCTCCTTTTAATGCCAAATCCCTTCCTTGTGAGACAAGGTGAAACCCTAACCCTTCTCTATATAAACAACCCATACCCAAAGCCATCCCACTCCTAGTTCACGCCCATCACAAGAAATAAAAAGAAGAAAAGAATTTCCAACCCCTATTCATACACATAACATACACACAACTCACAAGAGAAAAGGAAATAACCCCAAGCCTTCACATTAAAAGAACATTCACAAACCAATCAGCCCTACACGTCCATAAACCTCACAAATCTTCTCCAATCCATAACCGAAAAATAGCAGCCCCAAAACAGTCCTCACAAGTACCGAAAATCACACCCCCATACAGTCCATAAAAAACTTAAAAACAGTAATATAAAAACTGCATTCATAATCCTTAAAATAATCACACAAGACTGCACTAAGAACCCACACAAAGACTTGGAACAGTCCGTTAAAATGTTAAAACAGGTGACCTGAACTGTGAGCAGCAGAACAGAGGCCGAACAGTAGCAGAACGGAGTTCAAACCGCAAGCAAAACAGCAAAGCAGTGAGCTAGGACGCTAAACCAGTGAACATGAGAAGTTGAGGAGCTGTACCCTTCCGACGTCCGTGAAACGCAAGCCTGAAAGTTGGCAAAAAGGTTAGACCTGAGGGTATCTTTCACACTCGTTTCTTTTTGTACTATTTACTAAATATTGCTTGCGTGATTGTCATGTTGAAATGCATGTTGTGGCCCTTGAGTAGATAAATATGCATGAATTATGAGATGTTGTATGTTGTGGCTGTGAAATAAAATGAGAGATGTGTCAACTCTCGCGGTATATCGGATGGAAACCCGGACATAAATTTCATAGCCGATTCCGAATGGACGGTAATATGATCTGTACTCGGGACACAACTCCACGTACCGCTTGAGTAAACGGCACCCTCTTTTGTCTTGTGTTGCTTTGGTTTATTTATTTTTCGTCACTTGAATTCTGCATGTTGCTTATTTATGCATGATTCAATCGAGCGCATGGGCTTAGTAAGTGGAATGAAAGATCCTCTATGGGGAGGGGTTAAAGCCCCTTTACCACGATGCTTTGCCGCGCCGGTTGATGTGTGTTCGGTTGAATGCAAGATACGTTCAATCGGGCATACTAAGTTTGATATTATTGTGTTTAATTCTTTGTATGCATGACTCAATCGAGCGCAGTGGCTTAGTAAGTGGAATGAATGATCCCCTGTGGGGAGGGGTTAAAGCCCTTTACCACGATGCTTCACCGCACCGGTTGATGTGTGTTCGGTTGGATGTAAGATGTGTTCAATCAGGCATATTTAGTTTGATATGATTGTCTTTATGTTTTTATGCATGGTTCAATCAAGCGCATGGGCTTAGTAAGTGGAATGAAATATCCCATATGGGGAGGGGTTAAAGCCCCTTTACCACGATGCTTTGCCGCGCCGGTTGATATGTGTTCAGTTGGATGTAAGATGTGTTCAATCGGGCATACTTAGTTTGATATGACTGTCTTTATGTTTGTATGCATGATGCGATCGAGCGCATGGGCTTAGTAAGTGCGATGAGAGGTCCTCTAATTGAAGAGGTTAAAATCCTTTACCACGATGCTTCGCCGCGCCTCGCATTGTACTATTTGTCATTTATGTATTGCGTCCCATTTCATGCATCAGGTCTGTTCCCGTTCGAATACGTTTACGAACGCAACTCGAACGTGCATGCATTTTGCCTTATCATGCATCAGGTCTCATCTCTGTTCGAACGCGTTCACGAATGCCATACGAACGTGAGCATTCTGTTTCATTTCTGTTCGAACGCGTTAACAAATGCCATACTAACGTGAGCATTCTGTTTCATTTCCGTTCGAACACGTTTACGAACGCTACTCAAACGAGAACCTTCTGTTTACCGTTCGAACGCGTCTACGAACGCCCACGGTAAACAGATCCTCTTGTATCACATTACGACATGTCCATCTTAGCACATAGTTACCCTTTTTACATTATGCATTTGTATTACCTCTCTAGTTGTTTATTTCCGTTATGCGCTTAAATGTCTTTTCTTAATATGCATGCTAGTAAGGACGCTATTTGTTTCCGCTTCTGTGTCCGCCAATGCGTTCATTAACTTGTATGCTTGCCGTATGATAATCCTTATGTATGCAAATTGAGACATAGATTACATGCAAATAGACTGTATGCGAATTCGAATATATGTTACATATAAATTTAGATGAACTTGTTGATGTATGTATGTGGATTTAGAAGCATGATATTCTTAGAAATAAGTGTTACTTAAGCCTGATTAAATTATTATATAAATCCTTTCATTACAAGTGGCATAAGTAAGAGACCATTCCGAACCCAACGGTTTGAGGTCTTCCCTTGCGAGGGGTTAGTGCGGCCTTAAATCTCATTTTCCCGGTTCACACCGGGTGGCGACTCCATTATTCTCCGGTTTAGTCCCCCGTGGCTATTCCGTACTCCCGACCGGGCCGCGAGCCCAGGACAGCATGCGTCGCCCAGTTTCTGTGTTCCCACAGTCTGGCAACTCCACTGGGGATAGAGAATCGACCCCGAAATATTGTCTTGTGATGTTTGGATTTATGTTTTAATTGACCGTGTCTATAGTGGATAAAGTGAGCGTTTAATCAAAGGCATTTTGAGGCTAGGTAATGGTTTTGTGTCTTCCTTCATTCACTACCTTTCTAGAAGGAAAACTGTGAAGGCACCTAGATAGCCATCTACTCGTAGCCTATTGTGATGGACTAATTTGGAGGACTCGTTGTTTATTCCTGACACCAAGCGATAAGAGCCTAAGAGGCTTGGGTATTTAAGTGAGCCTCGCTCCACCTTCCCTCTGGGGAATCTACAAGGGGAAATCCATTTGACAGTCTGTTACACACCATAGCTCATTGGCACGTACCTTAGTGTATAAAAAAGGGTGCGCTCACTTGGTTGCTCGAACCCTTGAGTGGGGAGACCTAGTTGTGGGCCATCCTTCTCCGGTGGGAGCCTTTGTCTATACTCTTACTAACCCACCCATAGACCGGGTTGGCTAAAGTAACAATTATTTCCTTGAATATGTGCTTGTGGACCATCCTCATTTGGATGCAGTTGGACTATTGTCAGAAATGCGGGCTTGTTGGGCCATTTAAACTGGGGCAAGTTCGCACCTTATGACTATTAGGCCAAAAGCTTCTGAAATGTTGATAGGCCATTATGTAGAAATTATTATGTCATGTTTGCATCATCTTTCTTCTATGCTTGTCTTTGGGAACATCGTTGTTTGGATCCATTTGGACCATTTGTCATGGGATATGGGCTTGTTGGGCCATTTAAACTGGGACAAGAACATATTTCATGACTATTGGGCCAAAGGCTTCTAAGCGATTAATGGGCCACTTTGTGATTGTGTTCGGAACGTTACCATTTGGATTCAGTCGGGCACTTTGTCATGAGATGTGAACTCATTGGGCCATTTAAACTGGGATGGGTTCACTTCTATGACAACTAGCCCGAAAGATTCTAAAATGATAACGGGCCGATTTGTTTGAGAGTTATAATTGATTTAGTATGTTATATATGTTACATGCATCTCATGCACCTCATACATACATATATCATGTTAACACCATCTATGTCTTAAAAAGACATCATAGATACCGTTTGGGTTAGAGAAGGGACAAGACTCACTAAAAGAACAAGTATGAGTAAATCCGATAATGAGGTGTCCTGTATGGATCAGTTAGAGACGGTCTCGCCAAGATCACTGAACAGTTGCAGGCTTTGACTACTGCTATGGCTGGTATAGCTGGGTCTCGTGCCGGGGTTAATTCTGGGGATGTGAGGCAAGAGGAATCTCCGAACAGATTGGGGGATGATACCCCCGCTTTTGATGATGATATGGCAGAGTATGCAGCAGACAGAGTATCTGGGTCTCAGGCAGAGTTACATAAACTTCGGGATCAGGTTGAGTCGGTTACCACAAGATGAGGGGTAAGAATGAGGATCTGCTGGATTATGACACACTGACTTTCGAGGAACAGTTGCCGGCACAGTTCAAGATGCCTGATATGGCTAAGTTTAACGGGAAGGGGATCCAAGGGTGCATCTCCGACAGTTTGTATCAGTCATGAGTTCAGTTGGCCTGTCTCAGCGCCAAGTGCAGAAAAATGGTTGGAATGTCGCTCGAGGGAGCTCCCGTGGTGTGGTACCACAGTTTGGAGAAGAAAGTGAAGGAAGATTGGAGGGAGTTGGCTGATGCTTTCCTGAAGAAGTATGTCACTGACTTAGAGATCGAACTGTCACTCCGTGATCTGGAGAATGTTAAGCAGAAAGCGGAGGAGAGGTTTAAGGAGTATGTGGACCGGTGGAGGGGTCAGTTATTGAAAATGCAGACTAGGCCTTCGGAGAAGGATCAGATTAATATGATTATCAAGGGCACCAAGCCCTCCATTTACAGCAAGTTGAGGAGGATGACCTCCATGATTGCAGACTTTCGGCAGTTGAGGGAAACTGTCATGGATATTGAGGAAGAAGAGGCCGAGAATAGAAAATTCTATGGTCTGAACAGGAGGCCCATTGGGGGAACATCGGGAGCAAAGCCTGTTTCTGCTGAGATTGCCGATATCCGAAACCGACAGTTTTCCAACTTGGGAAGGCCCCTGTCCAAGGTGCTAGAGAAACTGAAGAGGCAATGGCTCTTAAATGTTGGACAAAATGACCCATAGCGTCACTATTTGCACAGATCATTGTGTTGTTGTAGCAAATTAACTATGTAACAAGGAAATTGCACTCTCGTCATTTGTGATTAGATCACTTAGATATATAAATAAATGAAGAGAGGTCCCTATGATTAGTTCCTGGATTGAGATGATATGACACAGTATCAGTCCACGAAGGATTAATCATTAAATATCCCTAGCCGTAGTATTATCGAGACTGGACATCGATAATGCGGAATAGGCTAGTATTGCACTTGTGCGCGTTGTGAGGGCACAACGGCATAGTTCTCATATATATAAGTATTGGATACTTGTGCAAGTGCGATAGGAGGTCGTGTTTCACCGATGGTACGGGAAACAGCTTCGCTCTGGATAGACCCTTCGGAATCCCATTGGTATTATGACTAGGTGTCTATGGGAGGCCGAAATCAAGGTAGGTGTGTATAGTCTTAACCTGAGACTTACATCGCTAATACTTACGACAATCGGTAAACTTTGGTTTTGGTGGTGGGGGATCTTAACTGGTTCTGTGTTCACCTCTTCTGGGTTATCAGGAATCGTAGTGTATTGGATGTGATGTCGAGATGGAAGTGTCACTCCAGTCATAAGGAGATGATGTCACGCAGGATACGGTATTAGTGCTCTTAAAGTGATGCGCATCCAATCGTGATATTATGACCAGGTCATGAATATCCGATTATAGAGACTAGTTACCAGACATCCGATATGTGTTTCGGACGGGGCAGACACTTATCCAGCCCCAGCCCTAGCACGTGATTATCCGATACTGGGCCAATATGCACAATACAGTGTATACTACG
>SKCR01054747.1:0-33477 GCA_019454045.1 Zanthoxylum bungeanum | reverse complement strand
GCATAGAAGAAAGTTGATGCAAACATGACATGATAATTTCTACAAAATGGCCCATCGACATTTAGAGGTTTTGGGCCTAGTAGTCATAAGATACGAACTCGCCCCAGTTTAAATGGCCCAACAAGTTCGCATTTCTGATAAAAGGTCCAACTGCCTCCAAATGGAAATGGCCCATAAGCACAAGCAATAGTAAATAATTTCTAAAGGTCATAAAAAACTAAGGTTCATGTGTAGGTTTCAAGAATGTAAACAAAGGCCTTATTGACAAAGGATTACCCACAACTAGGACTCCCCATTCAAGGGTTCAAACGACCAAGTGAGTGCACCTTATATGTCAACAAGTTAAGGTATGTGACTAACTGTCAAATGGACTTCCCGTTGTAGATTCCCCAGAGGGAGGCGGAGCAAGGCTCGCAGTGGATACCCAAGCCCCTTAGGCTCTTATCGCTTGGTGACAGGAATAAACAACGAGTCCTCCAAATTAGTCTATCACATGAGATGATTATCTAGATGCCTTCCAGCTTTTCCTTGTAAAAAGGTAGTGAGTGAAGGAAGACACCAAACATCCCCTAGGAAAATGATCATCTAGGTGTCTTCCAGCTTTTCCTTGTAAAAAGGTAGTGAGTGAAGGAAGACACTAAACATCACCTAGCCCTCACAATGTTTGATTAAATTCCTTAAACTTACAGTAAACATGGTTAATTAAAACACAAATCCCACCATTACAAGACATGTTTCGAGGCCGATTCTCTATCCCAGTGGAGTCGCCAGACTGTAGGACACAGAAACTGGACGACTCCGTACTCCCAACTAGGCCCTGAGTCTAGAACAGCATGCGTCGTCCAGTTTCTGTGTCCTACAGTTATCGAACAAGTCTTCAAAGTCATGTGGAGCATCTTCTTGTTACCTCAGATGAGCTCGAGTCCAATCATCCACACATATAGTCGCTTCTAAAGTGCTTGGATGTAATGAAGACCATTTCGCTTCCAATATATTACCTCATATGTTGAAGGCTTTCTCAACCGCAATAGTGAAAACAAGTGTTGCCAGCAACTCTTTAGCAAAAATTGATAGTACAAGAAAGATATTTTGATATCGGTTCCACCGGTCAATAACTTGAAAATTTTTACTCGTTAAACATTCAGTAGGAAACTCGAATGTGGTAAATAAATAATTATCTAATTCTGGGTTGTTATTCGTGTTATCCCTATGTTTTTATTCGTTGTAGTAGCCAACGATCACCACTCTAAATCTTGATTGTATTACGGGTTCGCTACTACTACATTGTCTTATTGATTGCAAGTATATCAACTAATATGATCATTAATAAATTTATTAAATCAATTTTTATTTTAGCTTATTCTTGTAATATCAATTTCATCAGATATTTCTAAATATCCATAGTAAGCTTGTAAGGCACTATTCAAACATTCTAATTTAAATCTATGGTCAAAATCGTTTCAATAAGATAAAATAATAGAATGTCTCTAAAATAATGCAACCATTTTCATTTCATAACAACAATAACTTCAAGCAAAACAATATCATTAGGATCAGAACTTTCAACATGCTTATATAGAGTACCAACAATATTCAAACTTTCAACAAGAAATAAATGTGTTGTAGGATAATAAACTCCACTAAAAACATTTGTAGCATCATTAAGAACTTTTAAAATTTCTAAAAAAAATCATAAATATCCCATTGATAGGAAAAAGTGTGATATGTTGAACATGTTGAGAAAAAACTACAAAATGTATCTTTGTATTAGAAAGCTTGACATAAAAAAAAAATAAGTTGAATTCCAATATGTTGGAACATCTCGTGAAAAATTTATCGCTTTAATATATTTTAATTTAAAAAACTTGGTTCATTCTCTCCTAACTTAAGAATATGACCAAATACAATTAAATGTAATTTTAATAAGATCAATGAAAGTTTTTAAACAAATCAGATCATCTTCAACACATAAATTAAGGACAAGACATGTGCAACGAACATGAAAAAATCGACCCCCAAATTTAGTTCGCATATTTCTGTTAAATCTTTAATTGACAGTATTTGTAGATGCATTATCAAAACTAATTGTTAAAATTTTACATAATAAACCAATTGTTAAGGTTGGTGCTCTGAGCGCCAATTTATTATGTATTTCCCTGTAAATGCTCTTGTAAATATTTTTTATTAGTGAATAAAATGAACAATCTCTTAATATTACTTCTTCATGATATGGGAAAGACGTAAATGACCTTAGAGTGATTGGTTATACTGTTGTAAAAGCATCGTAACTGTCATTGAGTAGTAACATAACAATATCATTCTTTAATTGTTCCTGGTTAAGGTTTACAATTACTTGGTCAGTAAGTAAACAACTGAGACCGGTACGTGTCGTATATTGGAATATCAGATTCCAATGGTTTCTAATGAACTATGAGTCTCGGGAGACTCGTATAGACATGTAGGTGTTTATATCGGATAAATACCGAATGACTCACCGAAGATTCTTAATTGATGGTACACCAATGTCAATAAGAATCTTCTCGGGTTGAGTGAGCATGGTGATTCTTTGACTTGAAAAACCTTTGTGGATATATGAGTTATCCTTCACACTTTGATAGCAGTCACGTCACCGATCTATTAAGATCATACCTCCACCATTTGTTGGGTGTAGACTGATACTCAGGATATCATGTGCACATCAAGAAAGGATCTGTCAGTTCTATGTACAGAGCATATTGTATTCAATATGGAATTAGTAACCTGTTAAATCCATGGGCCCTGTGGTACACTGTAGAAATGGGTTCTAAGTGTTATTAAGAGATTACTAATAGAAACATAGACGTGATTATATCTATAGAGATTTGACGTTTATATCTATATCTCTAGAATAATTCGGATACTTATGACGGAGGGATTATACGCATGCAATGACCTCGACCTGTATAGTTCAGAGAGTTATTCGTGTTCGTCATAATTTACAGGTGGGTATATTATGGACACGAAATTGGATTTCATGACAGATATGCGTGAACCGAGAGAGTCTCACTTATGAAATATACTCGTAGAGCACTAGGGCAACTTTTATGAATAATACTGATTATTATAAGTCATTTAATGGTTAACAAAAATACATACTGTAGGCACTGTATTTTTACACATAAGTCCCTATGATGAGTCTCATTTAGAGGCACCACCTTTTATGTCACGGAAGCCGCGGGAAACGGACATCGGAAGGGGAAATTCAGAATAAGTATGTCATCAAGTTCATTTCACAAGTTCACTATTTTCGTTCGTGCTGCGTTCGTTACCACGTTCAAACGTCAAACAGATTGCGGGCGTTCATGCAGCGTTCGAAGAGGCGTTCGAACAATGTTGGTATTTCTGGTTTTGCTGCTAGGCCCACACGCCCAAGGCCCTTAAATTACACCCAAATTAAATCAAATATTAATTAAATTAAACATTGAATTAAATAAAATAATTAAACCATTTACCAATTAAATAAAACATAAAATATAATTATACCAAATTAATATATTAACTTCCTAACTAAACAAAATCACATACTAAATTAAAAAGATGATATACCTAATTAAAATCAATCATAAGAAATAAAATATATTAACTTCCTAATCTAAACCAATATTGTCTCCATCAAATCCATTGCTTCCTTCTTAGACACTAAATCAAATCCCTTCATTGTGAGACAATGAGTAGCCCTATCCATTCTCTATATAAACAACCCCTAACCAAGACATGGACTCCCCTAAGCTCATACACATACTCACACGCAAATCACAACAAAAAAACCCTAGACATTACACGCAAATCATAAGAAAGAAGCAACAAAATTTCTCTCCATCTCCTCCATTCCATAGCCGAAAATATCATAGCCCCTAAACCCCCACACATCACCGAAAATCTCCCCCATACAGCAGCCCTCCATCACCGAAAATATACCCCAAACAGCAGCCCAAATATACCCCAAACATCAGCCATAAAATACCCCAGACATCAACCCCTTTCCACCAAAAATAGTAGCCCATTTCCACCGAAAACAGCAGCCCAACTCACCCCCCAAAACAGCAGCAAAATCCTCCTAAAACAATCCCCAAAATCCTTAAAACAGTAACATAAAAAACTGCACTTAAAACCTTTAAAAACACCCAAAACAGTCCGTTGAACGTCAAAAAGTGACCTGAACAGCGAGCAGAAAATACAGAGGAAACAGCAGAAAAACGGAGGCCGAACAGCTAGCAAAATAGCAAAACAGTGAGCTAAGACGCTAAACCAGTGAACCAAAGAAGTTGAGGAGCTTTACCCTTCCGATCTCCGTGAAACGCAAGTCCGAAAGTCGGCAAAAAGGTTAGACCTGAGGGCATTTTCCATATTTGTTTTCTGTTTTATTTTTATTATTTATTGAATATTGTTCGCATGATTGTTATGTTGAAATGCATGTTGTGGCCCTTGAGTAGATAAATATGCATGTATTACGAAATATTGTATGTTGTGGCCTTGGAATAAAATGAAGATGTGTCAACTCTCGCGGTATATCGGATGGAAACCCGAACATAAATTTCATAGCCGATTTTGAATGGATGGTAGTATGATCTTGTACTCGGGATACAACTCCACGTACCGCTAGAGTAAACGGCAACTTCTTTTGTTTTATATTGCTTTGATTTATTTATTTTTCGTCATTTGAATTCCGCATGTTACTTGTTTATGCATGACGCAATCGAGTGCATGGGCTTAGTAAGTCGGATTAAGGTCCCCTATTTGGAGGGGTTAAAATCCTTTACCACGAGCTTTGGCCGCGCCGGTTGATGTGTGTTCGGTTGGGTGTAAGATATGTTCAATCGGGTATACTAAGTTTGATATTATGTCTTTATTTTTGTATGCATGACGCAATCGAGTGCATTGGCTTAGTAAGTCGGATTAAGGTCCCCTATTTGGAGGGGTTAAAATCCTTTACCATGATGCTTTGCCGCGCCGGTTGATGTGTTTTCGGTTGGATGTAAGATATGTCAATCAGGCATACTAAGTTTTATATTATTGTCTTTATTTTTGTATGCATGACGCGATCGAGTGCATGGGCTTAGTAAGTCGGATTAAAGGTCCCCTATTTGGAGAGGTTAAAATCCTTTACAACGATGCTTTGTCGCGCCGGTTGATGTGTGTTCGGTGGATGTAAGATATGTCCAATCGGGCATACTAAGTTTTATATTATTGTCTTTATTCTTTGTATGCATGATGCGATCGAGCGCATGGGCTTAGTAAGTCGGATTAAAGGTCCCCTATTTGGAGGGGTTTTAAAACCATTTACCACGATGCTTTGCCGCGCCGGTTGATGTATATTCGGTGAATGTAAGATATGTCCAATCGGGCATACTAAGTTTTATATTATTGTCTTTATTTTTGTATGCATGACGCGATCGAGTGCATGGGCTTAGTAAGTCGGATTAAAGGTCCCCTATTTGGAGAGGTTAAAATCCTTTACCACGATGCTTTGTCGAGCCGGTTGATGTGTGTTCGGTTGGATGTAAGATATGTCCAATCGGGCATACTAAGTTTGATATTATTGTCTTCATTCTTTGTATGCATGATGCGATCGAGCGCATGGGCTTAGTAAGTCGGATTAAAGGTCTCCTATTTGGAGGGGTTAAAATCCTTACCACGATGCTTTGCCGCGCCGGTTGGTGTATATTCGATTGGATGTGAGATGAGTTCAATCGGATACGCGAGGCCCCACATTGTGGATTTGTTTGTCTATGAATGTGTTGCATGCATCAGGTCTGGTTCCGTTCGAACGCGTTCTCGAACGCCACACGAACGTGAACCTTCTATTTACCGTTCGAACGCGTTCTCGAACGCTACGCGAACGCGCACTCATTTTCTTAGTTTCATCATGCATCAGGTCTGGTTCCGTTCGAACGCGTTCTCGAACGCTATACGAATGCGAACCTTCTGTTTACCGTTCGAACGTGTTATCAAACGCTACGCGAACGTGTACACATCTACTTAGTGTTTCATGCATCAGGTCTGGCTCCGTTCGAACGCGTTCTCGAACGCTATACGAACGCGAACCTTCTGTTTACCGTTCGAACACGTTCTCGAATGCTACGCGAACGCGCACCCACTGAATTGAGTTATTTTCATCAGATTTCATACATAATTGTCCCTAGTAGATATTCATTCGTATGATGAATCTGATTGTTTCTATGCAAGATTGTGTAGGTGTTGTTCATATGTATTCCCCACATGTATGAGTATAATGTGTTTATTAACTTATATGCTTGCCGTATGTTAATCTTTATGTATGCAAATTGAGACATAGAATACTGCAAATAGGTTGTATGCAAATTCAGATATGCGTTACATGTAAATTTAGATAAACTTGTTGATGTATGCATGTGAACTTAGAAGCATGATACTCTTGGAAATAAGTGTTACTTAAGCTTGATTAAATTATTACACAAATCCTTTCATTACAAGTGACATAAGTAATGGACCATTCTGAACCCAACGGTTTGAGGTCTTCCCTTGCGAGGGGTGAGTGCGGCCTTAAATCTCATTTTCCCGGTTCACACCGGGTGGCGACTCCATTATTCTCCGGTTTAGTCCCCCGCGGGCTACTCCATACTCCCAACCGGGCCGCGAGCCCGGGACAGCATGCGTCGCCCCAGATCCTGTGTCCCACACATACGTTTGGGATCTTTCTGTCATTTGCTAAATGTCAAATTGTGATATTTGACATATATAATCAATATATGTATTTTTAATTATTTAATGTAAATATAATACATATATTTAAGATATTTGTATTTAATTGTTTGATTATTTAAATGTTAAATGATTAAATAAATTAAATAATAAATATCTAGTTACTTTATTAAAGTAAGCAAATGGCCAAATCTGATTGGAATCAATAGCTTGATTTAATTGGTACAAATGGTGGATTACATTATATGGTTTAATGAATTAATACCACATATTTATTAAATCATTTTCCATTTATTTTATTGATACAAAATGAAATACATGGCTTATATTTTTTCTTTGAATTTTCGGCATTTGTGGGAAAAATATATAAGCATTATTTCATTTTTGGTTTCATAATTTTCAAGTAACCAAAATCAAATACAAAGAAAGTTTGAGAGAAAAAAAAGGAAAGAAAGCAAAGGAAAAGCTTGAAAAATCTTGGAAATTTATAAGTTTTTCTAACTTTCTTTAACTTAGAAATTATTTCTCTGACTCTAGGCTTCAACATGTTGTTAGGGTTGGTGTTTTTAGCGCCAATTTCTTATGTATTTCCCTATAAATACTTTTGTACATATTTTATTAATGAATAAAATAAACAGTTTCTATAATATAAATTCTTTTATTATATGGTAAAGACGTAAATGACCATAGAGATATTGATTATGATACAATTGCAAAAAGCGTCACAAATAACATTGAGCAGTATCATAACAGTATCATTCTTTAACTGTTCCTGGTCAAGGTTTACAATTAATTGGTCAGTAAGTAAACCCGTTGAGACCGGTACATGTCGTATATTAGAATGATGAATTCTAATGGTTTCTCAATGAACCATGAGTCTCGGGAGACTCATATAGACACGTAGGTGTTTATATCGGATAAACACTAAACAACTCACTGAAGATTCTTAATAGATGATACACCAATGTCAAAAAGAATCTTCTCGGGTTGAGTGAGCATAGTGATCCTTCAACTTGAGATACCACTGTGGATGTATGAGGTATCCTCCATGTTTTGATGGTAGTCACATCACCAATCTATTTAGATCAGAACTTCGCCTGTTCGTTGGGTGTGGACTAATCCTCAGGATATCCTGTGCGTATCAAGATAAGATCCGTCATTTTTGTGTACAGAGCATAGGTATCCATTATGAAATTAGCAATCTGTTAAATCCATGGGCCTGTGGTACACTGTAGAAATCAGTTCTAAGTGTTATTTAAGAGATTGGTGATATAATTATCAACGAGATTATACATATACAAATTTGACATTTATATGTATATCTCTGGGATAATCTGGATACATGTGACAGAAGGATTATACGTATATAGTTACATCAACTTGTATGGTTCAGAGATTTTATCCGTGTTCGTCATAATTTACGGGTGGGTAGATTATGGACACGAAATTGGATTTCGTGAAGGATATGCCTGAACCTAGAGAGTCTCACTAATGAGATATACTCGTAGGGTACTATGGAAACTTTTATAAATAATATTGATTACTTATAAGTCGTATAACGGTTAAACAAAAAATACATGCGTTTGATATCTTTCGGCCATTTATTAAATGTCGAATTGTGATATTTGACATTTATTATTAATATATGTATTTTGATTATTTAATGTAAATATAATACATATATTTGAGATATTTGTATTTAATTATTTGATTATTCAAATATTGAATAATTAAATTAATTAAACAATTAATATCTAGTTTACTTTAATGAAGTAAGCTAAATAACTATTTTTGATTGGATTTTATGGCCAATTTTGATTGGTTTTAAATGGCTTTATTTAATAGGTTGATTTGTGATAAATATTAATTTGATTATTGTTTTACACCACAAATTTTATTAAATCATTTTCCTTTTATTGAAAGAAAATTGGAAAATATATGGCTATTAATTTTTCCTTATTTTTGGTCATTTTGAAGAAATTATATAAGCCATTTTTCTTTTTTTATTTCATAATCTAAGAACCCTAAAAATCAAATACAAAGAGAGAGAGAGGAAAAAGAGAAGAAAGAAAAAGAAAGCTTCAATATGTGTAGCTTAGTTTTTTCTCTACTTCCTTGTGGATGTATTTTAATGATTGGGATCTTGATTGAAAGATGGAAGTATGTATATTAATTAAGAATGCTTAAAATTATTTCTTAAGCTTTCTTTTTGCCATTTGATAGTTAGTTGTCATTTTAGAGTTACTTAGCTATTCATAAATGACCTAGAATTTTTCTTGAGTTGTTTCATGATGGTGAGACTTGTTTGGTATTGTGGGAATTGAATTAAAGTGTTGGTTTTAGTTAATTTGGTGTTAATTTATCTATTTGTTGAAATTATAAAATTACGGTTCATAACCCACTCCAAATTTGGGGATTTTCATATATGTGATGTAATTTGATGTATATACGATTTATATTAAATTTGAGAATTTTTGGATTTGATTTTGACATGTTTTGAAAAAAAGGACCAAATTGTAAATTCTTGAAAATATGGGGACCATTCGGCAATTTCTGGAAAATCAGTTCTTAGAGTTTCGAATTGTATTTTCATGTATTAGACATGTATAAATCATTTTGGGATTGATTTGGAATCAATTAGAATTGTATTTGACAATTTATGACTAAAATGACAAAAATACAAAGTTTTGTGGCTAAATGGTAATTACTGAAAAATCTGATTTTTGAGTAAAAATTTCAGTTTTTAAGTATTGAGTAATTAACCTAAGAAAAATTATTGAAATCAGAAAATTTTGATTTTCCGCGATTCCGCTGCGTTACCTGAATTGCCACCCAAAACCCCAACAAAAATGGTATCATAGTAGGTCTGAACCTGAAACATGATATTAATATGCCTTTAAATTCAATATTTAATTATGTTCTTACTTTATACATGCTTGTATTTATTTAATTTGATTAAATTAAATACATAACATATTTGCGGAAAAATCCATAAATAATAAGGTTTTAATAGTAAAATATATTGGATTTATATTTCTTGGTCCGTCTTGTCATTACGGTTTATGGATAGTTGTTCTATGGCTGCATCCGAGATCGTGTCAAAGCAGTTAGGGTGTAGTTGATAGAAATTTATCCATATCGGATGTATATGTGATACTAGATAAGTTCAAGCGAAAGCGGAAATCCTGAATGTGTCAAAGTTGTCAGGACTACACAAGTATCTTGAATTTATCATTGACAAGTTTAACCTTGGTACGCCTCCTTGTGAACGTGCCAAAGCTGTCACAACGAGGAACAACAAGGACCGGAACCAATGAGTCACTAGTGAGTGATTGACAATGGGTTGTCTACCTAATGAAAATACGTAGGCGAGATCGTGCCAAAGCTGTGAGCTAAAATATATTCATGGGATCCACCTTTCACTATTATATTTAATTTGATTAATTATTTGTTTGCATTCTGTTTGGGGATTACAATATTACATGTAATAGCGGGAGGGTCATTTTGTTGGGTTCCTTGAACATGCCCAGGATCATCTAAGTCATGATTAGTGTGAATACTAAAAGAAGTTGCAGAAAAACTTACATTGATCGGTTTTTGTGGATGTGTGAAAGTTCAAAACTTTTGAATCATTTGTATGAATGTTGAGCTCCAAGCTTCCAAAGTGTGTTCCAAACTCTTGGGATAAGTTTCCCTAACACCTTGAATGACTCTCTTTTGTACTAGCAATGAAGAAATTTTGAAGAAAATTTTCTAAGGGGAGAAGGAGAAGTTTCGGTAATGAGGGTTGTAAGAGAGAGAGAGATTTTGTTAAGTGTTGATTTTCAAAAAATCAATATCCATATACCAAAATCTAGTTTGGTATATGTCATTCCAAAATGACAAAATATGTTGGACAAGTTACCAACAAATCACCACCAAATTCTATCACCAAAAAGTGAATAAAGTTGACTAATGATGTGAGTTGGTGGGCCCCACTTTAAATTCAAAATTCGAGTGGGCCCGCTAAACACATTTCGGGTTCGGGTTCATTTAATTCCGAATTAAAGAATTTTCCGTTGCGACATAATTAAATCTAATTTAATTAAATAATTATGCCTACTGTGGGAACACAAACTGGGCAACGCATGCTGTTCTGGGCTCGCGGCCCGGTTGGGAGTACGGAGTAGCCCGCGCGGGACTAAATCGGAGAATAATGGAGTCGCCACCCGGTGTGAACCGGGACAAAGATTTAAGGCCGCACTCACCCCTCGCAAGGGAAGACCTCAAACCGTGGGTTCGGAATGGTCCCTTACTTATGCCACTCGTAATAAAATGATTTGTGCAATAATCTAACCAAGCCTAAGCAACATATTTCAAAGGATGATTTACCCCTAAGTTCGCATGCATACATCAACAAGTTCATCTAAATTTACATGTAACACATATCCGAATTTGCATACAGCCTATTTGCATGTAATATATGTCTCAATTTGCATACATGAAGATAGATAACATACGACAAACATACAAGTTAATGAACACATTATACTCATACATGTGGGGAATACAAATGAACGACACCTACACAATCTTACGTAATACAGAGAAGCAATCAGGTTCATTATATGAAGGGATATCTAATAGGAACAATTATGTACGAAATCTGATGAAAAAGACTCAGTTCAGTGGGTGCGCGTTCGCGTAGCGTTCGAGAACGCGTTCGAACGGTAAACAGAAGGTTCGCATTCGTATAGCGTTCGAGAACGCGTTCGAACGGAGCCAGACCTGATGCATGAAACACTAAGAAAATACGTGCGCGTTCGCGTAGCGTTTGAGAACACGTTCGAACGGTAAACAGAAGGTTCGCGTTCGTATAGCGTTCGAGAACACGTTCGAATGGAGCCAGATCTGATGCATGAAACACTAAGAAAATGCGTGCGCGTTCGCGTAGCGTTTGAGAATGCGTTTGAACGGTAAATAGAAGGTTTACGTTCGTATAGCATTCGAGAACGCGTTCGAATGGAGCCAGACCTGATGCATGAAACACTAAGAAAATGCGTGCGCGTTCACGTAGCGTTTGAGAACGCGTTCGAACGGTAACAGAAGGTTTACGTTCGTATAGCGTTCAAGAACGCGTTCAAACGGAGCCAGACCTGATGCATGAAACACTAAGAAAATACGTGCGCGTTCGCATAGCGTTTGAGAACGCGTTCGAACGGTAAACAGAAGGTTCACGTTCGTGTGGCGTTCGAGAACGCGTTCGAACGGAACCAGACCTGATGCATGCAACACATTCATAGACAAACAAATCCACAATATGGGACCTCACGTATCCGATTGAACTCATCTCGCATCCAATCGAATATACACCAATCGGCGCGGCAAAGCATCATGGTAAAGGATTTTAACCCCTCAAAATAGGGTACATTTAATCCAACTTACTAAGCCCATGCGTTCCATCGCATCATGCATATAAAAATAAAGACAATACATCGGACTTCGTATACCCGATTGAACATATCTTACATTCAACCGAATATACATTAATCGGCGCGGCGAAGCATCGTGGTAAAGGATTTTAACCCCTCAGAATAGGGGACCTTTAATCTAACTTACTAAGCCCATGAGCTCGATCACATCATGCATATAAAAAAATAACATGCGGAATTCAAATGACGAATGATAAATAAATCAAAGCAACATAAAACAAAAGAATGTGCCGTTTACTCAAGCGGTACATGGAGTTGTATCCCGAGTATAGATCATACTATCGTCCATTCGGAATCGGCTATGAAATTTATGTCCGGGTTTCCATCTGATATACCACGAGAGTTGACACATCTTTCATTTTATTCCAAGGCCACAACATACAATATTCCATAATCATTCACTTACTATCTATTCAAGGGCCAAAATCATGCATCAATAAACGACTCTAATGCAATAAAAACGAATAAAACAATTAAAAAGATAGATGAAAATAATAAGAAAAGTACCATCAGGTCTAACCTTTTATGTCGACTTTCGGACTCGCGTTTCACGGCCGTCGGAAGGGCTATCACTCCGCAACTCTTTCGGTTTACTGGATTAACATCTTAGCTCGTTGTTTTGCTATTTTGGTCGCTGTTTTCACTCCGTTTCGCTGCTGTTTCCTCATGGTTTTCTGGTCACTATTTTGGTTGTATTTGTTTACTGTTTTGGCGATTTTTGGAGGCTAGGGGCTGCTGTTTTTTGTGATTTTTAGGGGGGTTTTGTGCAGTTTTTTAGTGCAGTTTTGGGGTGATTTCTGGACTGTTTTGGGGGTCTAAGTTGCGGCAAAACTGGACAGAATAGGGCTGTGATAAGTGGCAGTTTATGAAGCAGTGCAGTGGGCGTTTGAGGCTGTGTTTTGGGCGTGCAATGGGGATGTGTTTTGGGGCTGTTTTTGGCGTGGTTTTGTGGTTGTATTTGGGGTGAAGCGGTGAGTGTGTGGTGAGTTGGCGTGCAGACTGCGAGTGGGTTGGCTGTGAAGGTTGAGCGTGTGTGAGGCTGGTCAGTGTGTGGTGTGGGCTGGTCAATGTGTGGCGTGAGGTGAGCTTGTGGTCGAGAGTGGCGTTGAGGGCTGCTAGGGTTTATTGTTTGTTTATTGGTTTCGGCTGAGTGGGGACGTGAGTGAGAGGAGAGGTTAAGGTGGCTTACTTTGAGGGGTTTTGGTGGCAGTGAGTGTAGTGTTTGCGTTGAGGGGTATATGTTAGGTTGGAGGCTTAGGGACATGTTTAATGGCTTATGGTGTGAATGTTTTTTGAGTGAAGGCAAGTGGTTGAGCAACACATGAAGCAGGCTTCGTGGCAAGTAGAGGGGCATGGGCGTTGATGATTTAGTGTGAGGCCAAGGTGGTTGATGGCAGGTGAAGTGCTTTTTAATGTGAAGGCTTGTGGTTATTTCCTTTTATGTGTTCTTTTTTTGGGTTAGTCGTGAGTGAGTTAAGTGTGCATGGGCTAGCTTAAAAGGGTTTTGGTTTTTTGGGCCAAATGTGATCTAAACAGAGGTCCAACAAGTGAGCTTGACGCTAAATAAGTGAACAAGGATTTAACGAAATACCGATTCCCTTCCGACGACCGTTTCCCACAATATCCTTAACTTAAAAAGGTAGTGCCTCCGACTGAGACTCATCATCGGGTTTCACATGCAAAAATGCAATGCCTACACCTACCAAAATTATTATTAAAGTCACTTACGAATTAATTCTAAATTAATTTGTTCGCCCGAATTAAAATCTAATTTTAATTCCGCTTCGAAGTCTAATTTCATTTAATATATCGAATATATTATTTAATCGATTAATTCTAAATTTATTGTTCTCCTCTCTCTTCTAATCGAATTTTATCCCGGATAAATTATTACCGTAATTAATCTCAAATTAATTTTCTCTCTCTTATAATTAATCCCATATTAATTATGTTCGAGTCAAACGTCATCGATGAATCTTTGGGAAGAGACCCATGAGATCCCTGGATATGTTGGCAGTAAATCTGGTCGTCGGATTATCCGAACACGTGCGTACCCAATACCACATTCTTACCGATTTACAAGACATTGTTGGCTTCTAGCAAAACACCGTGCCTACCAAATTCTCCTAAAATATTCTTTTAAGGAATACATAATCTATAACAGGCGTAGTATACTAAGTATTGCATATTACGATCCAGTATCAGATGTCACATGCTAGGCCTGTGGCTGGATATGTGTATGCCCAGTACGAAGTATAAATCGGATCACTAGCAACTAGTCTCTTTAATCGGATAATCATGACCTTGTCATATTATCCCGATAGTTGCAACATATAAGAGTACCAGATCTGTATCCCTGCGTGATCATCATCTCCATATGACTGAAGTGATACTTCCATCTTGACATCACACCCAATACACTAAGATTCTCAATAAACCCAGAAGAGGCGTACACAGAACCTGTTAAAGCCCCGGACGACCAAAACCAAAGCGTACTGATTGTCGCAAGTATTAGCGATGCAAGTCTCAGGTTAAGACCAAATACACCTATCCTGATTCAGATTCCCATAGACACATAGTCATACTACCAATGGGATTCCGAGGGGTCTATCCAGAGCGAAGCTGTTTCCTTACCATAGGCAAACAGATCCTCCTGTTACCCTTGCATGAGTATCCAATACCCAAATATATGAGAACTATGTCGTTATGCTTCCATAACGCGCACAAGTGCAATACTAGTCTATTCCGCATTATCGATGTCATGTCTCGATAATACTACGACTAGAGATATTTAATGATTAAACCGTTCGTGGATTGATATTGTCTCATATCTTATTAATCCGGAACTAATCATAAAGACTTTTATCATTTATATATGTTCAAGTAATCTAATTACAAAATGATAAAATAACAATTTCCTTTGTCACATAGTTAATTTGTACAAAAATCACAATGTCTTTTACAAATAGTGATGCTATGGGTCATAACTGTCCAACAATCTCCCACTTGGCCTATAGCCAATCACTCAAGTATCTAACACATGAACTATGTACATGTCGCTCAAACTTTTGCTGAGAAATAGCCTTCGTCAGCGGATCTGCAATGTTGTCATTTGATGCGACCTTCTCGATCTTCACATCGCCATGATGTATGATCTCATGAATCAGATGGAAACGTCGAAGAACATGCTTGGATCGTTGATGAGACCGCGGTCCTTAGCCTGCACTATAGCCCTGTTATTGTCACAATACAAAGGAACGGGCTCAACTGCTAACGGAACTACTCCTAATCCAATTAGGAATTTACGGATCCAAACTGCCTCTTTTGCTACCTCAGCTGCAGCGATATATTCCGCTTCTGTTGTTGATTCGGCAACAGTCTCTTACTTGGAAGATTTCCAGCTTACTGCTCCGTTGTTCAAACAAAATATGTACCCGGATTGTGACTTAGAGTCGTCTTTATCGATTTGGAAACTTGCATCGGTAAACCCAGTTACCTCAAGTTCTCTATCTCCATAGATTAAGAAAGCATCCTTAGTTCGTCTAAGATACTTAAGGATGTTCTTAACCGTAACCCAGTGACTATCTCCTGGATCAGCCTGATAGAGACTACACATGTTCAAAGCATAAGGGACATCTGGTCGCGTATATATCATGGCATATATGATCGATCTGACTGCAGAAATGAACAGGATCTGACTCATGTTGTCTCTCTCATCTTGAGTTTTAGGACACATGTTCTTAGATAGAGTGACGCTATGTGACACTGGCAACAGTCCCCTCTTAGACTGATCCATGTTGAATCTCTTCAACACTTTGTCAATGTACGTGCTCTGGGAGAGTCCAAGTAGCTTTCTAGATCTATCCCGGTAGATCTTTATTCCCAGATAAAGGCCGCTTCTCCCAGAGCTTTCATGGAGAATTTTAATGAAAGCCAAACTTTCACCGATTGTAGCATGGGAATATCATTTCCTATAAGCAATACATCATCAACGTAAAGGACAATGAATGTCAGTGCGCTCCCACTAACCTTATTATATACACAAGGATCATCTTCGTTTTGAACGAAATCATATTCTTTTATGATCTCATCAAAACATTGGTTCCAAGAACGTGATGTTTGCTTCAATCCATAAATGGATCGATTTAATTTACAAACCTTGTTTGCAAGTTTTGGTACGACAAAACCATCAGGTTGTTGCATATAAACATCCTCCAAAAGGTTTCCGTTAAGGAAAGAGGTTTTGACGTCCATCTGCCATATTTTGTAATCGAAATATGCAGCAATAGCAAGCATAATCCGAATGGATTTAATCATGGCAACAGGTGAAAAAGTTTTGTCGTAATCAACACCATGTCGTTGACGATACCCTTTCGCTACAAGCCTAGCTTTGTACGTTTGTATGTTGCCATCCATGTCAGTCTTCTTCTTGAAGACCCATTTGTAAACAATAGGCTTTACGCCTACTGGTGTGTCAACCAGTGTCCAAACTTGGTTTGTATACATGGAATTCATTTCGGACTTCATGGCTTCTTGCCATAAAGCGGAGTCGATATATTGTATTGCTTCCTCATACGTAGTCGGCTCATTATCCTCAATAAGATTAATATCCACATGAGGTGAGATAGAAAACTCATACCTCTCAGGTTGTTTTCTGACTCTCTCCGACCTACGCGGTTCTTTTGTATTAGAAGATTATAGTACATTCTCATCCCTGTTGAACTGTTCCTGTTCCGTTAAGGAATCGGTGCCAGGAACAGTATCACTCTGATTTTCATCGAGTTCTACTTTCCTCCCACTTACCACTGCATTTAGGAATTCATTTTCTAGGAAAACCGCATGGAGAGCAATAAATACTTTGTTCTCTTGTGGGTGGTAGAAGTAATATCCTTTGGTTTCCCTAGGATAACCTACAAATAGGCACTTATCCGATTTGGGTTCTAGTTTGGTACCATCCAAACGTTTAACGTATGCCCAGCAACCTTAAATCTTCAGGAATGAGAAACCCGGTTTCTTTCCTGTCCATATTTCATATGGAGTCTGTTGAACATACTTTGACGGAACCTTATTCAAAATAAGTATTGCACTGTTCAATGCATATCCCCAGAAGGAAATCGGTAGCTCAGTACGACTCATCATAGACCTTACTATGTCCAATAAAGTTCGGTTTCTCCGTTCGGACACACCGTTTAATTGAGGTGTTCCGGGAGGAGTCCACTGTGAAAGAATACCATACTCTTTCAAGTAATCGAGAAACTCATTGCTTAAGTATTCTCCACCACGGTCCGACCGTAATGTTTTAAAACTTTTGTCGGTCTGTTTTTCTACTTCGTGTCGAAACTCTTTGAATTTCTCAAAGGTTTCCGACTTGTGTCTCATAAGATACACATAACCATAACATGATGCATCATCCGTAAAGGTTACAAAGTATTCATATCCACCTCTAGCCTGGCTAGATATGGGCCCGCACACGTCACTATGAATGAGGGCTAATAGTTAGGTGGCACATACACCTTTACTGCTAAAAAGTGTTTTAGGCATTTTGCCTAATAAACAAGATTCACAGACGTCATATGAATTTGGATCAAATCCGTCCAAGTACCCACTCTTCTAAAGTGTGGATATACGAGTCTTGTTAATGTGTCCCAGATGACAATGCCACATATAAGTTTCATCTTTGTTACTTAATTTAGGCCTTTTGTTTGTTATGTTATATTTTTGAGATTGATTTATATTCAAAATATAAAGACCATTATCTAAATCAGCAGTGCATATCTCAATATCATTTTTATAAACAAAATATCCAGTGTTCCGGAATACAAAAGTGTACCCACATTGGGTTAAACAAGATACATAAATAATATTTCTAGTCAAACTAGGTACATAATAGCAATTGATATAAAGTAAGTACATGCCCCGAGGTAGTTCCAAAATATAGGTCCCGACAGCCAAAACAGCGACTCTAGTCCCATTTCCAACTCGGAGGTCGATTTCTCCTGAAGCTAGTCTCCTGCTAATCTGCAGATCCTGCATATCAGTACATATATGAGTACCACAACCAGAATAAAAAATCTAATTTTTAAAACTAGAAGTAGACATGTTTATTTCTATAACAAACATACCTGAAGCCGGTGCCTTGCCAGCTTTGATTTCCTTCATGTGCGCCTTGTACTTATGGCAGTCACGCTTCCAGTGGGAGGGTCATTTTTGTTGGGTTCCTAGAACATGCCAAGGATCATCTAAGTCATGATTAATGTGAATACTAAAAGAAGTTGGCTTCTAGCATTGCACCGTGCCTACCCAATTCTTCAAAAATATTGTTTTAAGGAATACATAATCTATAACAGGCTTAGTATACTAAGTATTACGTATTGCGATCCAGTATCGGATGTCACATGCTAGGCCTGGGGCTGGAATTGTGCCTGCCCTGTACGAAGCATAAATCGGATCACTAGCAACTAGTCTCTTTAATCAGATAATCATGACCTTGTCATATTATCCTGATTGTTGCAACATATAAGAGTACAAGTTCTTTATCCCTGCATGATCATCATCTCCATATGACTGAAGTGATACTTCCATCTTGGCATCACACCCAATACACTATGATTCTACGCAGAACCTGTTAAAGCCCCGGACGACCAAAACCAAAGCGTACTGATTGTCGCAAGTATTAGCGATGCAAGTCTCAGGTTAAGACAAAATACACATATCCTGATTCGGATTCCCATAGACACATAGTCATACTACCAATGGGATTCTGAGGGGTCTATCCAAAGCGAATCTGTTTCCTTACCATAGGCAAACAGATCCTCCTATTACCATTGCATGAGTATCCAATACCCAAATATATGAGAACTATGTCGTTATGCTTCCATAACGTGCACAAGTGCAATACTAGTCTATTCCGCATTATCGATGTCCTGTCTCGATAATACTACGACTAGGGATATTTAATGATTAAACCGTTCGTGGATTGATAATGTCTCATATCTTATTAATCCAGAACTAATCATAAGGACTTTTATCATTTATATATGTTCAAGTAATCTAACTACAAAATGATAAAATAACAATTTCCTTTGTCACATAGTTAATTTGTACAAAAATCACAATGTCTTTTACAAATAGTGATTTTATGGGTCATAACTGTCCAACAATTTTTAGATTAAAAATCCATGATCTATTTATGCTTTGTTTATTTTTATAGTATGTGAAATTGTTTAGCGTGCTAACCGTTATCACTATTTATATGATAGATTTACGATGGCGGCACCTGCTTCTAATCCTTTTGCTCATATACTGGATACGAACAAGCTTAAAGGTGCTGAAAATTTTGCAGATTGGGATTTGGATCTAAGAATTATTCTTGGATATAAGCAAATAGAATATGTGTTAGAAGGTTTGTTGCAACTTGCCATAGCAGATGATGCAACACCAGAGGAACATAAGACTCTCTAAAAATGGAGAGATGATGTTAGAAGAGTCAAATCATATATTCTCAGTTCCTTGGCATCAGAGCTTAAGAGGCAATATTTTGGATTGCATGACACATATACTATGATGACGCGGCTGTGAGAGTCTTTTATGAATCATGAACGGGTCTCGGTTCATAAAATTACAATGGAACTGTTTCATGCAAAACTAGAAGAGGGAAAGGCTGTGAGCCCTCACATGCTTCATCTGATTGATTTGATCGAACAGTTAAGGCACTATAATTTCCTTCTCAATGACACTTTAGGACGAAGTGTCATACTTGGATCTCTCCCACCATCATATAGCCAATTTGTGATGTATTTCAATATGAATGGTATTAGCTGTTCTTATCAGGAGCTACATAAGATGTTGCAAACTACAGAGGAAGATTTAAGGAAGAGAGTACCGACTCGCTCTCATAAACTCAATGTTCTTCATGCTTCCTCCCAATCTAAACAGAAAGGGAAGAAGAAGAAAGGTAAGAAAAAAAAGGGTACAAATCTTCCACCACAGGGTAAGATAGCTAAACCAAAGAGAGCTGTCGAAGATAAATGCCACCACTGCAGCAAGATCGACCATTGGAAGAGGAACTGTCCTGATTACCTGGCCCAGATCAGAAAGGAAAGAGCATCTACTTCAGGTACTTTTATTTTTCCCATTATTGATATCTCATTAGCTTGTGAAGCTATGTCGTCCAGTTGGATTTTGGATTCTTCTTGTCCAATTCACATTTGCAATTCGTTGCAGGTGCTGAAGGAAAGTAGATGGCTAAAATCTGGGGAGATACAGTTGCGTTTCGGGAGTGGCGACTCTCTGGATGCAGTTTTTGTAGGCTTATGTAAGATTCCCCTACCTAGTGGGAGCCTTTTGTTGCATGACTATTTTTTTATACCGGGATGTGTTGTGAACATTGTGTCACTTTTGTATTAGATACTGAAGGATATAATGTAAATATTAAGAATTGTTCTTTATATTTATATGATAGATATAATGTTCAGATCCTTGTTTGTCCAAATGAGCATGGTCATTACATTTTTCATACCTCACAAGATATCTTTAATGCTGGAATTAATAAATGTGAAATATCTGATATAAATAATACTGAACTGTGGCATATGAGGTTGGGTCATATAGGCGTGAAACGCCTAACCCAATTGGTTAGGAATGGTTTGATACAAGATCTTACCATTGAACCTTATCCAACCTGTGAATCTTATATTCATGGTAAAATGACCAAAGCCCCATTTTCGGGTGTAGGACATCGAGTCGCTGACTTATTGGAACTAATAGATTCTGATGTATGTGGTCTCATGAGTCACACTGCTCACAGTGGTTTTTCGTACTTCGTTACCTTTACAGATGATCTGTCATGGTATGTTTATGTTTATTTGATGAAACAGAAATCGAAAACATTTGAAAATTTCAAAGAATTCCGAAATGAAGTGGAAAAACAGACTGATAAATATATTAAATATCTATGATCTGATCAATGTGGTGAATATATGAGTGGTGAGTTCACCGATTATTTAAAGGAGAATGGGATTCTTGCTCAATATACTCCTCCGAGTACTCCACAGCACAATGAAGTGTCCGAAAGGAGAAATCAGAATTATTGGATATGGTTCGATCGATGTTGAGTTTTACAGATTTGCCCTATTATTTATGGGGTTATGCTCTTTTAAATGCTGCTCATCTTTTGAATAAGATTCCTTTAAAGGCGGTTCCTACGACTCCGTATCAGATATGGACCGGTAGGAAACCAAATCTTAATTATGTTAAGATTTAGGGTTGTCATGCCTATGTCAGAATGGCTCAGCAAGATAAGCTTTCGTCTCGATGGCAAAATTTTAGGTTTGTTGGATATCCTTCAAATACGAAAGGATATTTGTTCTATGATACTGAGCATCAAAATGTGTCCGTAACTCACTTCGTAAAATTTCTAGAGGTAGAATTTTTGTCTGAAGGAGGTGATCGTAGACAGGTTGAACTTGATGAAGTACAACCTGGAATCAACGAACCATTGGAGGAACCTGAAGTTCAAATAGATGAAGAGCCTTCAACACACACACTCTGTAGGTCCCAAAGGGTATCTAGACCTCATGAACACTTGTATTTGATATAAAAAAAAGAGTCTAGATGTTCTCTTAGTCGAAGAGACTGACCCTTATACTTATAGAGAAGCGATATTGGACATCGACTCCGCGAAGTGGCAAGAGGCCATGAAATCAGAGTTAGACTCTATGGATAAGAATCAAGTTTGGGACTTGGTTCCGCTTCCTGAAGGAATTGTTCCTATCGGTAGTAAATGGATTTACAAAAGGAAGCGTTGGCCTGACGAAAAGGTTGAAACCTTTAAGGCCAGACTGGTAGCTAAAGGTTATACGCAGCGACCTGATGTTGACTACGATGAAACTTTTTCACCAGTTACAATGCAATAAAGCTATAAGGATTTTATTGTCTATTGATGCTTACCATGATTATGAGATTTGGTAAATAGATGCCAAAATGGCTTTTCTAATGGGTTTCTTGATGAAGAAATCTATATGGAATAGCCGGAGGGTTTTGTATCCAGTGAAACCTCAGGCATGGTTTTTAAGCTAAAGAAGTCCATATATAGACTTAAGCAAGCTTCGCGAAGTTAGAATCTTCGATTCAACAAGATTATTAGATTATCTAGTTTTCTCAAGAATACGGAAGAATCATGTGTATACCAAGGCCAGTGGGAGTATGATAGTATTTTTGGTTCTCTATGTCGATGACATCCGAATCATTGGGAATGATATAGGAATGATGCAAGGCGTCAAAGCTTACATCTGTAAGAATTTCTCCATGAAAGACTTGGGTGAAGCTTCTTATATCTTGGGTATAAAGCTCTATAGGGATAGAGAAATGAAGCTTATTGGGTTATCCCAATCAAGTACAGAGATAAGATCTTATAACGGTACAATTTTGCTAACTGTAAGACAGAAAATATATCGTTCAGTCATGGCATTCATCTTTCGAAGAAGATGTGTCCGTAAAAAGAAGATGAGAAGATTGAAATGTCTAATCAGCCATATGCTTCATGTTTGGGTAGAATTATGTATGTCATGTTATGTACGAGGCCTAATATTAGCTACGCGGTTAGTATAACCAGTAGATATCAGTCCAATCCAAGAAATGACCATTGGATGGTCGTTAAACATATCTTGAAGTATCTTAAAGGTACTAAGGAAAAGTTTATCATATATGGAGGAAACGAACTGCAGGTTAATTGGTATACGGATTATGATTTCCAATCGGATCCCGATCATAGAAAGTATACATTAGGATTCATATTTACCCTTAACGGAGGTGCAGTTTGTTGGAAAAGTTCCAAACAGAGGTCTACAGCTGATTCCACCACAGAGGCGGAATATATTGCTAATTCTGAAGTTGCAAAAGAAGTTGTTTGGCTTAAGAAGTTTATCGCAGAACTGGGAGTTATCCCGAGCATCGAGGATCTGATTTTGTTATACTGTGATAATATTGGTGCCATTACGCAAGCAAAAAGGAACTGAGGGCTCATCAAAAGTCAAAGCATATGGAACGAAAGTACCACATTATTCGAGAGATTGTGTCATGAGGTGACATTATCATGTGTAAAGTTCCCAGTGGAGATAATATAACAGACCCACTCACGAAGGCCATACCTACGAAGTTATTTGATAAGCATGTGGAGTCGATGGGTATTAGATACAATCGATATTGGTACTAGAGCAAGTGTGAGATTTTGTTAGGGTTGGTGCTCTAAGCACCAATTTCTTATGTATTTCCCTATAAATACTCTTGTATATATTTTATTAATGAATAGAATAATCAGTTCTATAATATAAGACGACCTATTTTAACAAACAGCGCATTTTAGCACGAAATTTACATTTTTGCCCTTTTTGTCCATTTTTTTTCTGTTTTGGTCCCGATATGATTCCAGAGAGTCCTGTTATTTTATTTATCTACAAAATACCATAAAACACATCAAAATATTCACAAAACTCAAGAAACTATACAAAATATTAAGTCAAATGAGTGGGAAATAGTGATCTATTTACCACTCATCACACCCCAAAACCTAACATTTTGCTAGTCCTAGAGCAAAACAACAAAATAAAATAACATAAACATCTTTAAAATAAAAATAAACTAAGCCACTTTCGTAGGGATCACGGTTGCATTTAACGTATGCAAGAAGCCTTTAAACCCCTAGGTGTCCCTAGTGGACGAGTTGTAGTCTCGTGAGGGCTTACAACAATGATACCTACAAACGTCAATCTAATGCACATAAAAGCAAAAAGATAATAAAACTAATGCACACAAAAGCAAAAAGACAAGAGAAAAGAGACTAAACAAGTTATGACTAAACAAGTGAAACTCCTTATCCAAGTTAGTAGTTGTTTTCTTTCTTTCTAAATTACCAAATAAGTAAATTCTCCGATTTTTTTTTTTTACCGTTCTTCATATACACAACCAACAAGGTATTAATCAAATCATTGTGCCCACAATATTCATAAGTGTAGTTGAAAAGAGAGTAATATTTTTGTTCTAAAGTTATATCAGAATTCATAACTTTTTAGCAATGGAACATTTTTCTGATGAATTTTTTTTATTTATATACAATATCTTTTATCCATATAGCGAGCTTTGGGCCAGTGACTCCCTAACCAGTTGGATTTAAGGCACTAGGTGTTAAGATACCCTTACAGATTTAATTACTCGGATTTCAGATAAATAAATTTTTTATAACATCTTCAATCCATGTAACGAGCTTTGGGTTAGTAACTCCCAAACCAGTTGGTTTTAGGGCACTAGGTTTTAAAAACCCCTACGGACTTAATTACTCGGATCTCATATGTTTTTTTTATTCCATTACTTTTTTAGATGCTTCCTCCAATTAAACTATAGCACTAATATTACAAACTTACAATTACAACTCATGTCCGTATGTTACCATACATATTGATAATACCTGTCAATTGAGCATATGAAGATCCATTTTAATCAGTTTTATGAAGAATTCATAAATTAAATAATTCAAAAGGAAATAAACAAAAATTAACTTGTTACGAAATAGGTTGAGATACGTCTCAGGAGTGTGAAAATTCCTTACACATCCATCTCACACAATTCCACCTGATTTAGTCAAGTCAAAAATACAAAAACACAAAATTTTTTTATTTTATTCTAAATTTTAAATTTTTTTGAAATTTGTTTTACTAAAAATCAAATAAAAACAACACAATGAAAACAAGATACTAGCCAACTATTCCCACAACTATTCCCCTCCCCCAAACCTAATTGAGACATTGTTCCCAATGTCTAAAAAGTAGAAGAAGAGTTTAGAAAACAGTAGCTGATTAGCTGAAATTCTATATCTAAAATGAAAATTAGAGGTTAAGATCCAGATTTATCCGACGTGTTTTACCAGGATCATTATCACACCAGTTTATCTTGGAAAGGATATGGTCAATTTGTGGTTCAAAGACTAAGATTTGGTTAATTAAATCATGAGCAGTTCTGGTGGTGAAAATGATTTCTTTTACAGGTTTTGACACGAATCCATTTCTTCAGGCATCATCAAGAAACACACAAAGAAAATCATAAAATTCATCAACATTAAATAGTCCAATCAGTTTCTGGTGTATGTTCAAGTTCGCCCAAGATAGTACTGTAAAAATCTCCTCTATCGTATCCAAGCCACCTGGCAAAGAAATAAAAGCATCAGCACGATTAATCATTTCTAACAGTCTTTTAGCCATTACTACATATCACGATTATTAGATATAGCAGATAGATGTGAAAATCACGATACTAAATGGATTCCTCGAGGAGGATATACATATGGAACAACGAAGGATTTCGTATCCAATGAGACTTCAAAGTTGGTTTGTAAGCTCAAGAAGTCTATTTATGGACTTAAATAGGTATCCTGAAGTTGGAATTGTCGTTTTGATAAGATAATTAGATTATTTGGATTTATCAAGAACGAGGAAAAATTATGTGTTTATAAGAAAGTTAGTGGGAGCATGATAGTATTCCTTGTATTGTATGTAGATGATATCCTTATCATTGTAAATGATATATGATTAATACAAAGTGTGATAGCCTACCTTTGCAAGAACTTCTCTATGAAAGACATGGGTGAAGCTTCTTATATACCGAGTATAAGACTCTACCAAGATAGAGTTAGAAAGCTTATATGGTTGTCGCAATCCACATACATATATAAAATATTATGAAAGTATGATTTTACTAATTGCAAGATAATATATGTACCTTTTCGATATGGCATACATCTTTCGAAGAAAATGACCTGACATCAGTTTGAATGTCTAACTTGTCAATTCTTCTTGTATTTGAAGCATTATGTATGATATGTTATGTACAAGACCTGACATCGGTTTCAGCTTTAGTGTTACTAGTCGATATCAATCTGATTTGGATAATGATCATTGGACAACCGTGAAATATATCTTGAAATATCTTAAGGGTACTAAGGATAAGTTTCTAATTTATTGAGAAGATGAGCTACATGTTAATGGTTATACAGACTCCGATTTTCAGGAAGATCCAGATGATAGAAAGTCTACATCTGGATACATATTTACCCTTAATGACAGTGTAGTTAGTTGACAATGTTCAAAGTAAGGCTCAAAATGTGATTCCACCACTAGGGCAGAATTAATAGCGGTTTCGAAAGTGGCTAAAGAAGCTGTTTGGATTATAAATTTTATCACAGAACTTGGCATTATGCCAAGTATTGTTGTTTTGATCCCATTGTACTATGATAATAGCAGAGCCATTGTGCAGAATAAGGAGTCGAGAGCGCATTCCAAGTCTAAACACGTAGAAAGATATTATCACATGATTAGAGAGATTATTGAACGAAATGACATAGTGGTCTTGAAGGTTCAATTACAAGACAACATAGCAGACCCACTTACTAAGGCCTTACCTCCTAAGTTATTCGATAAACATATGGAGGAGATGAGTCTTCAGTACCATCCAGATTGGTATTAAGGAAGTGGGAGTTTGTTGGAGTTGGTACTTGGAGCGTCAATCCGAATAATGTATTATATATTATATTTTATTAGTTACTAACAAAATAACTACATTTTCATTTCAAAAATTATTAATGATAATGTCATTTTACATATAAAATTGATATATAAATATGTTAAGAATGACATCGATATTAGAATAATCATGTAGTAATACTAGACACTGGGTGGTTAGACATTGAGATAATATACTATTATAAATTATTCTTAAAGTAATATTTCTAGTAGTTGGTTTTGGAATACGGTCGAATTCTTACAACCTAGAAGACTAGCACATGTCATATATTGGAATTGAGTTCCAATGGTTTAACCCAATATACAATGAGCAAGAGAAGTTTGTATAGACAGGGTATTCGTTGGAGCGAATACTGAATAGTTCATATGTGATTCCTAATATTTGGAAGTACATATCATCATCAATAGGAATCTCCTCGAGTCGAGTAGCATATATGATCCTTTGACTATAGGATATCATTGATTTTATGTGTGATCCTCCACACTTTGATGTCATATATGTCAGAGACCTTTCATGGTCTGACCGTTAGATGTTCGTTGGGTCTGGACCGATGCACTCGTTAATCAATTGAGTATCAAGATAGGATATGTCCGCCTTTATGTGTACCATGAGAGTTTTAGGTATCCATGTGAATACGTCATAATTCTTAAGACTTTGGCCAAAGCCTGTCACCTAGGGTGGATCGTATATATCAGAAATGATATTCTGATTAGTAGTAAAGAATCATGGACATGTTGACATGATATGTGTGCCTTGAAAAATTGACGGTGTAATATACGTTTCCTAAGCGTAACTCGGATAGCCTACGACGGAGGGATTGTTAAACATATGTGACGACCTCGACTTGTATAGTTCAGAAAAGTCATTCATGATCTTTGCAAATTGGGAGGTTGTCGAATTGCATACATATAAGTCAGGCTTATATGACGAACGTGTCTGGTTGAAGATCCAAATTTGCATCAGCTCTCTGAATTCCATCGAGCTGATGCTTAACAAATGAATTTTGAAAACAAATAAAAAAATTGAGATGAGTGCTACAATAGCACTACAGTGCGCTTGCACACTGTAGCACGTACTATAGCACGCACAGTGTGCGCGCGAGCTACTTTAGCGCCGAATTTTATAGACTTCTATTTTTTGTGCTTCTAGACTCTGATTCGGCCTTAGTTTTTTCCTATACACTCGTAATGAAATATAGTATTCTATTAAATTATTTAAAAATACACTCATGTTTGATATCTGTGGGTTAGACCTATTTCCGCTACATAGGACACCGATCCGACCTATGGGTCCCACATCCGCCCCACCAAGGACTAGTTCCCTTTTAAAGAATATCTTGTGTGTTATTGGCTTAGGGTTATCTTTGTAAAGTGAGTTGTTAATTTAAGTCTCTAAGCTCATAAGAAATATGCACATTAATATACACGCATTAGGGTTATGTGCAAAATAGTTTTTAATCTTCAAATTGTAATATTTTGACATTGAAACCGGTATATCGGTCCCCCCACACCGGCATACCAGTGCATCTGTTATGTTCTGAGCAATTTTACATTGCCTCTAGAATCAGGCTACTTCATACCAATATCCAATGTCGGCCTCTCGAGGGTTTACACTATTACTAGAACCGATCTAGAGCATAACATCATTCATACCAGTCAACCTTCATATTTTACATGCTTTCGAATTTGGCATGATCCTTATCGGTCTTCATACCGGCCAGTAATCCAGTCTTGTTTGAGCTTTCCGGTGTCAAATAGTAATATTTTTTAACCGTTGCAATGGCATACTGGTATACCGGCCTATGTAGACCGGTAAATCAGCCTCAGCGTAAATATTAGAGACTGTTTTCATTTTCTCTATAATTGAGTCTCTATTTCATTTTTGAAATTCTCTTGAACCTTTATACAATTTATTCTAAGGAAAAAACAGAGAGCAAACAAAATCTTCTTTATCATACACTCTCATAATCAAGCTCACACATTATATTTTCATATTATTTGTGGTGAGTTTAGTTTTACTTGGGTTACTAACTCAAACATTAATCTTTTTATCCTTTGTGAGTGCCCAAGTGTGTTTTTGTACTTTAATCTTCATTATTCAAACACTTGAGGTAATGAAATCCTTTTGTGAGTGGGCATACTAAAAAATATAATTATTGTGAAAAGATTGTGAGTTAGCATAGGGACAAGACTCATTGTAAGGGTTTAAGAGTGAGCCACTGAAAAACTCTTATGTAAAGGTTTAGAGTGAACCTATGGGACAAACTCCTGGTTGTGAGCGAGCCACGGAAAACTCGATGTAAGTTGTGGATTCAACTTTGTGCAAAGATTCAAGCGTGGCTTGGGGGAGTGGACGTAAACAAAGAGTTGGTTGGACACCATAAATCATCAGTGTCAATTTCTATATCCCCAAATTATTTACTTATTGCAAGTTGTATTTTATATATGCATATTGTTTAGAAACTTGCATTTATACAATATATTGTGATTGAGAAAAGTGACATAAGCTAAATTGGTAAAGCTAGTAGCTTTGTAACGTAAAATTTGCAAGAATTTTTATTTCTACAATATAAGGCCTTTACCCAATTCACCCCCTCTTGGGTATTGAGTTGTGTTTGTTGTGCGCTTGTAGGTAATTTCAATAGCTACTAAGGAGGATGACATCTAAGAAGGAACATGAATCTGATGATGTACTTAACGACATCAATTTTGATGATTTGTATTTTTTTTCTTATATTTTTTATTTTGATGTATAGTTTACTATTTTGTAGATATGATTTTTAGATATATTGCATAGTTTGTTTGTGATTTTGATAGTTTATTTACTTATACTTCTTCAATAAGAAATACAATTTAAAAATTAATGTTGATCGAAATTAATACATAAAATCAGATAACATAAGTTCGAAAAGCTAAGTCCAACCACATCAAATCCTAATACATCAAATTCGATATATTTTTTATCGTATTCTAATTCAAACACTTCGGATATCTGAAAAATTTTAAGAAATTGAAAAAACTTAGGAGATCTGAATTTGGACTTCAGATCCCCAAAAAACATGGCATACTCCGGCCTCAACTTCGGAGAAGCCAACTTCTCCAAAGTATTGCAAAAGCCAAACATTATGACTTATTTTGATAAATGGCAAAGTTTTTTTGGTTATTTTATTTTTGTAAATTTCCCTTTTAAATATTATATTCATTTTGCAATTTCTTTTTAGTTATTATCATTTCACTATTTTAAAATTTTAGAATTAATAAATGGATATAGTAAATATTAGGGTGTAAGATTTTAGTACTATATATTTATAAATTTTATATTTTACTACAAAACTTTATAGGCCACTACTATAGTTTTACAAAAAAAAAAAAAAACATTTTACTATTGTATATTTACAAACAAAAATACATTTTACAATAATATTAAAATGTTATACCATAATATTTCTTGTATCCATTTATTTTTTTTATAAAGTATAATAATAAATATTATGGTGCGTTTACGTATTTTTAACCGAAATGAGATGAAATCGAAATCAGATAGAATTAGAATGAGTTGGAATGAGAATGGTGAATCGGAATCAGAATAAATTGTTTACTTAACTGTAGGAATTGTAATCAGAATGAAGTAGTATTACCACTTATGTGTTTACTTTATCTAGTAATCAGAATGAATTGTTAATAAGTTACAAAAATATCATTAGTTATAATTACATATTAATTTATTAATTTATTAATGTATTAAATTACTAAATATTAATTTATTCTTTTATTAAATTATTCTTTTATTATTAATTATTATTAATTTTATTTATTATTTATAAATTAAGTATTAATTAATTATTACTTTATTAATTAATGATTAATGTAGTAAATTACTCAATATTAATTTATTCTTATATTAAATTATTATTTTATTAAAATATTAAATATAATTTTATTATTAATTATTTCTTAATTATTAATACATTTTATTAATAAATTAATATTAATTTATTAATTAATTATTTAGGGATAATCTTATATTTCTCATGGGTGGTGGGAATGAGATTCTCATTTCCTAATCTTAAATGTGTAGATTTCACTTCATTCTCATTATTATTTTCATTCAATTTTGGAAAGTAAATAAATCTAATGAAAATTATTTTTATATTGGGTCCCATTCATGATAATAAACACACTATATATCGACATTTTGTTTTTATTATTTTATCCTAATTATTTGATAACAACTTTTTTCAATCTACACACTCCGCGACTTTTTCATGCATATTAATTATCTCCCCTTATCACCATCACACTCACAATCATATCCATCCAACATAATTATTTTTTAATAAATGTGTAGAAATAACATGATATTATACGTCCAGTTTTTTAGTCAAATATTTTAATTTCCAAAATAGTAACTCCATCGGTCGGCCTCGGCCTCTTGTTCTTAGTTCAAGAAATAGATGTTTATGATTTTTATAAAAAAATAAAAAAATCAAAATCAAAATTCTAGAACTTCATCAAAGAAAATGACTTTTTTTTAAGTGAAATAAATAGACGAATTTTATTGAGTTAAAATTTAGTCATTGTCCAGTTCTACTAGGATGGCAATGTGTCGGATCATATCTGAATTTTGATAAACTCGGTTTGAATCCGAGAAGTAATATTCAAGTCCGAGCTTGGGAAAAGCCCAACATAAACTGTTATCGGGCCGAGCCGGGCCGACTTGTCTCAGGCTCGAGCTTTATTCGATTTTTTTTACAAAAAGAATTATTATATTAATCCAAATACATCATACATTCATCTTGTATGTAAGACAATTCAAAAATACATCAAAAGTTTTATCCATAAACTAACAACCCACATGTCACAAACAAATGCATCAAATTAATCCAATTCTTGTGCCCCAAAGTCTTCTTCATCCATTAGTTCATCTCCAACAAATATAAGTTGTTCAGGTTTAATACATAATGAGAAAAAGTGTTAAAAAAATAAGTCAAATAAAAGTAATTAATTAAAAAACCATTCTCGTACCTCGTTTGGTAGCCCATAGCCAATGTTGAGTGCACATTATTGCTTCAAATGTGTCAGGATTAGGCATGGCAATAAGACCCGAACCCGGCCCGGGTCTGCATGGACCTGTACAACCCGAGTCCAGGATTAAAAAATCCGGACCTGGGTCTTAAACATTTGCACCCGGGCGAATCCGGATCCGAACCCGGGTTCGCACGAGTCCTGCCCGGATAGACCCGGGTCCGGAAAAAAAATTTAAAAAAAAATTTAAAATACAAAATAATATGCATATATATATATATATATAATCTAATCTAATCTAATTAAAAAATATAAAAGAATTGAAATAAAACTAATAAAATTGACAAAATCCAAATATAAATATAAAATAATACAATTAAAAATTAAAAAAATAGTAAATCGGGTATCCGGATCCGAACTGAGTAGACCGGGGTCCGAACCCGGGGTAGCCAAATTGCTTCCGAATCCAGACCCGGACCCGGGTCCGGATCCGAATTTTGTCATCCCTAATCAGGATGCAATTTGCTACGATATGGACTCAAATGTTCCTCATCCCTCGTACTAAAAGAAGACTCTGATGCCACAGTCGTAATATGAATGGATAATATATCCTTAGTTATCTCAATCAGAACAAAATATTTTCCTTTATTTGCCTTCCACCAATCCAAAATATCAAAGTCTGGAGTTCTAGCAACTAAAGGCTTCTCTAAGTACCTCTCAAGATCGGACTTTGATCTTTTCATATGATTATTGTGAGTTGTAAAAGAATCAAAGTCAAATAAATATAAAGTAAGACGACTCAGCAGTGATAGTATTATGGGAAGGAACAACAGAAGTAGAAGATTCACCACTAACCATAGAGTTAGCCTCATAATATTTAACTAATTCTTCAAAAAGTTCACGTGCTCTCATAATTTGTCCAGCAACACCAACACCAACACCATAAATCTTTGGAAAATAGTAATCAATTAAAAACAACTTAAACCTTGGATCAAGAATAACAGTCATCACCAATACCTAATGAATCTCTTGCCAATATTTCTCAAACTTGACAATCATATTAAAAGCCATTTGTTTAACTTGAATAATACGAGACATTTGCCACTCCATCAAAGACATCCTCATTTTACAAGCCAAAGGAAAAAAATACATATTAGTCGTAGGGTAGTTTGTACCTAAAAAGATCTTCGTCAACAAATAAAATAGACGTAAATTTTCCACCATTTTTCAGCCATCTCTCATTCCGCATCAGAAGGCAAACACTTATAATGGGGCACAATTTGTTGCACTCGAGGAAAAACTTTTTTGTACTTCACTGAAACATCAAGCATGACAAATGTAGAATTCCATCTAATTGGACAATCAAACACCAATTTTCTCTCACTCTTAATCAATGATTGACATGCAAACATCACTCTTAACACACACAAAAATCAACTAGCTCATCTTTGACGCAAAACAAAACAGAAATCAACCAATTATCAATTATCAATGATACTTCATAAAATTAACCAACTAAATAATTCTATCGAGAGCAGTGATTAGTGAAGCACCTAGATTCGAATAGGCTGAGTGATGAGAGACCGACTGACTGTTGAGTGGGTAACTACTTGTTTGGGTGACAAGTGATGAGAGAGAGACAAAGAGTGATGAAGTTTGAAGAAGACCGAAATCAATTTCACACTTTGAGTGAG